>JAVCKZ010057978.1:0-16090 GCA_034780755.1 Lepetodrilus elevatus | reverse complement strand
AGAGAGAGCGAAAGAGGGAGAGAGAGAGAGAGGGAGAGAGAGAGCGAGAGCGAGAGATAAAAAGAGAGAGTGAGAGAGAGCGAGAGAGCGAGCGAGAGAGAGCGAAAGAGGGAGAGAGAGAGATAGAGAGAGAGAGAGAGAGAGAGAGAGAGAGAGAGAGAGAGAGAGAGAGGGAGAGAGAGAGAGACCACGCCATGAGACCGGATGAACATTAAGAAAACTACGGTAATGATTAATTGAGACACCTAGCTCGTCAAATTACTCGGAGTCTATGACAGTATACAGTTGTATTGATGTCATTTCATTTTGCTTGTACCATGTAGAGACATCGCTTTGGATGTCTACATATAAACGGTTCCTTTTCTATGTCACTCAATTAGAAACAAGCTGTCTGTTATTGCTTGGGAAACGTGTATTACTGTCAATTTACTGATTTCATGTGAAATCCACAGAAGTAATATGAAGATGAAATAGGATCAACTCACTGCGATGTGAAACGAACGTTGTTGGGATATTCTCTTACGAGGTTATGTTATGTCTACGTATTCATGTCAATTATTTATTTAAAATTTCGTATACTTCTTTCAGCCATGAGACCCACACGCTTCCTGACAGGGATGTTCGTCAGTGTGGTCACGTGGTTGGAGATGATGTCATCAGATGATGTCCGACTTCCGGTGCCTTGCACAGGTAAGGAGACACGAACTGAACTGAATGATTTATACCGTGAATACGACTTCCGATAACCCGAAGCCATTGCTGACAGTTGCTCAATAAGTGTTATTGCATTGACAAACGGGGCCCTGGCGTACAAAGCAGTTGTAGCTATAAGTTATTGTAGATATAACTTTGGGGACCCGCTACAAATGTAAGTTCTCATTGCTATAATAGTTTTCAAGTCTAGTCAAGTCAATTTTATTCTCTATTCACCACCCACGTTGGTAAACGAGCACATAGTAATAGTAATACACAAAGTTACGTAACAGTGGTCACTTGGGCGAATATACTAGTACCTACTACATATAAACATGCATAGAATAATATGAATGGGAAGTACAGGTATATGGGAAGAACGCAAGGTATATAATATTTATAAAAGTTGCCAACGTCTTTAAATCCTTGATTTGTTCTGTATTCATTAGTCGTGAACATGTGATTAGAGTATTTTGTTGGAATAAATTGTTCACTAACCATTATTCTTATTGTTGCACTAAAAATGTTTCTTGCAATGGACTTACTATACAATTATAGCGGATCCCTACATCTTTATTTACCATCAGTTGTAGCTATACAACTGTTCTGATCAAGGTCTCTGTTCTATGTCTCTTTATATGCAATTCTCTCATAGCCCAATTATTGAAATATAAAAATATATCGTAAACATTTTCAAAGGAAAAGTGTACGTTATTAGGTTACGACATAATTAACAAAATTTCACACGCTTTGTTTGATCACGACATTTAGATAACGTATGTAGGCCTAAATGTAGGCATTGAACTTTGTGGACCAGTTTGATTGACATCTAATCGTGTGTCGATGTACAGTTAATACTGAACACTGTCAGGCCTAAACCCCTTGATCTGGCGCCGTGTCACAGCCCATAGTCCCTTGTCACAAACAGCCGTTAATTGAGACATATTCCGACAAACAATCGCACGTTTTATTTGCATCACCATCTACAATCGCAACAGTTTCCGTGCACGTTGAAATGTTTTGGTTTTTTTTGCTTCTCTTTATTGTGTTTTCTTTACTCGAGAATGTCCGTACAAACATGCCAATACTAGTGTCACAAGGTATCAAGACAACGTCACATGGTATCAGGAGCGTCACATGGTATCAGGGAAGCGTGCATTCGTGTCAGAAACTCTGGGATGATATACTGACGTGTTTATCCCGGATGTGGTGTTAATGCCATATAGGCTAAATTTACTATCTGTTAGATGGTAGATCTATATTACATGAATTATGTATACCGTAAATCTTCCAATAGAAGAATAGAATCCAATGCTTATATTAATTTCGCGATACTCTCAGGCCCAAATTCTCTGTTCAAAATATTATATTTTATTTCAAATCATATTTGTAAATGAAAACTTCACTCCTTGTTCGCACCATAGACAATGGTGCACTCATGGCCTTTATTTCGTATAGAATCGGCAAGTATCTCTCCAAGGGCCGCAGGCCTTTTAAAAATTGCTCGACGTTCCGAGATCCGCCCCGAGATTACGTAACTGTTCTGAGTACGAGCTGAGTTCATACTCAACTCAGAATTTTGTTCATAAAACGTCATGTTTTTTAGTATAGCACGTGAGTTGAGTAACACAATCTTAAATCTTTTATGGGCTTAATTTGGGAACAATGCATTTGTAACATTAAGGTCTACCATAAATCGAGGTTCCTCTAACCTTTCCTGATCATAAGATACTTTTTATATGGGTATGGTCTTTCCTCATCAATACCAATATGGGTATCGTATGGTCTCTTATGGTCAGCAGTGAAGACTAGAATAATCTCGAGTATAGAAATACGTTTTACTAGAAGCGACGCAATACAAGACTAAAGTGTTTTCTAGGAACATGATTTGGAAAATTATTAAGATTTGGAATGAAGGGGGTCTATTCTCGAAACGTTCTTACGAACTACGAAATGTTCTTAGTCGTACTATATTATGCTAAGACGTTCGTAAGAACGTTTCGAGAATACCCCTTGATGTTTTTAGACACCATAATGGAGTTGTCAATCAGAATGTATCAATGTCAGATTTCGATTATTCTTTCCATATAAAACTACAAAGGTCTGAGCTATTTTCTCCTTGACTGGTTGTCAAACATTCGACCTATAGGTGATATCCACACGCTGAAAATAGTAATTAAATATATAACAAAAGCACACAAAAGATAGTGTTACATATTGACTTAAAATCAACAAAATATGTCAGGTGTTATTTCGTTTCCAGACACCTGTTCGTATCTTTTTTATGTAACCATTGACATTTACTGTCGGACATCTTGGCATTATTGACATAATTAATTATCTACTTCACAGCTAAAGACGCTATCTAATAGACTGTCGATAGATTATAAACCTAATATCTAGGTGTCGGAGGGCTCAACAGAGAGAGAGGCTTGCCCAGTCAATTGTAAGGCCCAATGAATCCCTCTCCCCTCCACACACAGTTGACAATTTAGATCAACTACCCCCTGTCAATATGTACAACCAGCCTTCGTCTCAATGGCAATCATAGTGCGTATACATTACACTGTTTAGTATGATCGGTATGAATTTTCACAGTGTTCGTTTTCATAGCGTTTATGATCACAAGCTTTACCTCAGGCATAGTGAACACGGGAGGGGTACACCATAGCATCTTATAAGTGAGTGTTCAATTTCAGGCATAGGTCTACCAATGAACATTGACACCAGAAACCGCAACACAATCACATGATGAAAGAGTTCTGAAGAGTTCGACATAGAGTTAGTGGTTGAAAATGTTAATGCATTCTTCATGAATTCTTAAGAACGTTTTAAGTCATAGCAGTTTCTGAAGTTGGTTTCAACGAATGTACTCACACATAAACAGTTAGAATGTTATACTAGTATGTTAAATTTTATTATTTTAGTATAATGTGAATGCTACTTCACTCGTACACTACATTTACTAGTATGACGCTAGATTTCTACCATAACAATGCTAAATATAAGTTATTGTCATTCTAATACTGGGACTCTTCTCTAATTGTCGGCTTGTCTGTCAGTATCATGATATACACTTAATAAATACATTTTAATGTTTAAAATTCAATGACCAATGCCTAAGTGAATTGTTCAAATTTTAAAACTCTTGCTAAATATATATCTTTGAAATAAACGATTACTTGAAATTGATGCGTACGTAATTATGTCTCGGAGTGTTATTAGTTGTTCCCCTGACCGATCAAACTATACAGAATGAAATATATTTTCTCGAACTGAGGGCCGCTTGTTTCCCCAGACATGGTTATACACGTTTATTTTTGTATATATTTGGAAGTTAAAATAAAAATGCGCTTATATTACCATTCGCAATTTAAAGCACGATGATAGCATTGTTAAACACAATATCTTCTTGTTTTAGTTGGGTCTTTGAATGCTGGCTTATGCAAACATGTCATGAAAAGTTATACTGTGTAGGTATTACGGCATTGCATTATAACGTTGTTCTAGACCCGGTGTGTTGGTGCTATCGGGGTTATTCGGGGTATTGCCCTACGTTATTGGGCGACGCTTGTGTTTTCTTTCTTCCATTGAAGTATGGATATTGAACTACTTTGAAGTTAAACCACTCAGAATGATTTCCTATGTCCCCAATAGAAGACCATTACATGGCATTAGTTGCCGTCTAATATATATATCATGCATTTTTATTACCACTAACATAATACTTTGTAAATTGTTTTCATAAAATACTGTATGCTATGTGTGTAAATATTCCATTATATTTACCCACAAAGTGATATCTGCACAGTATATTGCATCAACATTATTTGCTACTACTGAAAATATAAACATACAGTTAATTTTATGGTTTGGAACAGACGCCTTTCCTCTTATCTGATTTGGGAATTATATCCACACAACGGTTACTGACCCCTAAGGTTTAGACCACGCCAGACTTTTAGGATTTATTTGAAATTCAGTCTAGGTGTGAAGTATTGCTCCCAAATCGTGCTGGCACCACCTCCACACAACGTCCCAACCGCCGCCATTGTCCCGGCATCTCGACGACGACAGCCACTACAATGTGGTCGGGGTATATTGTGAAGACGTGCGTGAGGAAAACAGAAACACGTAAAACACCTTCGTAGGAGGCCTTCAAAGAGGGCGTAACATTCGCCAGCTCAAGTCGCCTCTCGTTTGTCAAATTATTTGCTCAAATTTGGTGATAGGGTAGTTCGACATTCTACAGTACCGCGCGAATTGCGGTCTATTGGTAGATTAAAGACGGCCGCTTGTCTTCATCGGACAACAGATGAGTTTGTGTTAAGGACGTGCGAAGCTTACGAGGAGTTGTAACCAATAACATATTGTTCTCATGAGACTAAATCAAATAGATTATTTGTCGAACGGAATAACATAGGATAGTGTATTTACCAAGATATTTAATATTAATTATGGTAGCGAAGAAACGAGTATGTAGTGCATGTTTAAATAACCACCTGAGTCAGCGTTAACACATTTTCATTGACGGCAGTTTGTTTTCTAATTATGTTAACATTTCACTCAAACATAAAGGTCTCTTTTTTACCCAACAAAAACAAACAGAGAGGTCAGAAATAAATCCGAAATAAACCCAAGGTCAGAAACCTTAACTTTCAGAAAATTCAGAACTCTTTCTAAGTCCTTTTCCTTCGGAGATTGAACTTTTTTCGCTTATCCCTCGGTGTTTGCGAGGGAATCAAACTCGGAATGAACGCGGACCAGAAGATAGGTTTCCAGTTGTTAGACCTAACTTTACTTAGAAGCCGATCGAGGTTTGCATCGTCCGCTTTCTCGCTCTAATCCTGGCGCACTGTTCTTCGTATAGAGCCACGTATACCTACCAGCATCACAAAGCATTCCTAGGCCCGATGTACGACCTTCAGCCTCGTCAGTCACCCCAACTATTCTCCTCAAGTATCCAATTGTTTTCACTGTTTGGCTCCACGCACACAAGACGTGTCCGCCAACACAGTAAGATTGTCACTATTTGATCAGCATATATACAATTTATCTTTCTTCTTTTTCTGTATAAGGTGTTAGCTTTCATATGACAGGAATTATATTGGATAGAGCTCCAGTGTTACCTGTCTACACCTCCAGAGTAGAATGAATCCTCATATTTAAAAGGAATACAATATACAAGTCAATGACCGATCGTCAAACACTTTGAATTGTTCTGTTTTACTGTCTCCATAAGGAAGGCAACCGAATTATGCCCTAAAGAGCTGTGCTTATGCCTAATCCAGCAGAGAGAGGGTTAATCATCAGACAATTTATTTTCATTGTATTAAGCTCGTTTGTCGAAGATTACAAGTTACAGAATACTAATTTGTTAATTCATTCATTAATATATGTAAGTTTTGTGTGTGTTTAAATTACTGTCTATCAGTATTTAAAATGAACGATAATATGGAGTAGATTATATATGGCCTTAAAACAATGTCCTTAAATATTACAGTGTTTTGTTCATGCTACACTAAGTACATGAATTAGTTTCTACATACATACACACGTACATACGTACTCTATGTTATACAGACAACTCTAGTTGTTTCTAACCTCATTGTACAATGGCCGTATATGTAGATATATTATAATACCCTAACCCGGGGAGGATGATTATCTGTATCCTAGTTTCAGTCAGACAACCTCATAATATACTCTGTATTATTCTTTTTTTGTTTGTTCGTAATGTTCCAGTGATTTATTTTACTCTGTTCAATTAATTTAAATGGGTATTATTTTCACATTGAAGACACATCTCGTTTGAAATGTGAAAGATTTATTTTATGTCAAAATACAATATGATTAAAATTTGTAATATTCAAATGGTATTAACACGTCCCATTGGAATAGTACAACTTTTAATCATATGAATACAACTATAATTATTTTAAGGGTAGGCCTATGTGTGTAATAGTGTATAAAATATGTAAACATTTAACATTGCCAGGTATTCTAGATGTCCTTTCATCTGAAATCATAGGAATGTCTGTGTCTGTGATTCACTCTTGATCAAAGTTATTAAAGCAAGCTTTCCTGCATGATTCATTTACGCAAAATGCGAGCTCCAAATTTATACGTGTAATAGTAGCCATCAAACTATCGAGGTATAAAGACGCTCAAAGATAGCAAGGTGGCCCACCTGAGAATGCCAATACCATGTTCGGAAAGTGGGAAATTGCTAACACAAGACTTTAACAGCTTAATGAATTGCCGGCTGCTTTTATTGAAGAGATTGTCCTCAGTGGATTCGTAAAAGCTATGAGGGACTCCGACGAACAAAGGAGGGCTTTAGTTTATAATAGCGGGAGACCAATCGGCCGCATGTAAAATAGTTCTTTTGCAGTTCATTAAACAGGTATGGCTTTCTTGATAGAGGACGAATGCACACCAACTTGACGTATTGGCGACTCCATATTACGCCCTGAATGTGATAATTACACA
Source organism: Lepetodrilus elevatus (assembly GCA_034780755.1). NCBI lineage: Eukaryota > Metazoa > Mollusca > Gastropoda > Lepetellida > Lepetodrilidae > Lepetodrilus > Lepetodrilus elevatus. The sequence goes on along the minus strand of JAVCKZ010057978.1, from coordinate 8,905 downwards.
ATTTACCTTGTGCAACATGCTTTAAAATATTTATGTAAATCAGCGATCATCTCATGATAATGTCCACAACAGCTCTCAGATAGGTAATAACGATCTGGAAAGTGTCGCCGTATAACGAGGGGAAGGTGCACTCATTTGTGAAGACGGCCGCAGGGGGGTAATTATTGCTATGTCGGCGAGATGAAAGGGATTTACCTGTATATGTCAGGTAGACGAGAGGAGGGGCAGTCTGGTGGAAGTGGTTAAGACGCTATGGAGGGGCGTAGCTAACAGACCACATCTCTATCTTTCTCTCACTTGAAGTAAGAGTATTGCGGAATCATCTTAGAATGTTACGCACGCATTCACGTGTCTGTTGTACATTCACGTGTACACGTCCGTCTGGGTATCGTTTCTCGAAACTCTCATATATCCACTGTGAGACCATTGCGCTCTCGTAAGTGTACGATCCCCACGTATTAGAGATCGCTACGAGAGTCCTTATGGTCTCGTACTCGTAGTAGATATTAGAACGTGGAGATACGTTGCCCTGGTGCACACACAGGTATATACAAGACTGATGTAGCTCAATATCATATTCGACCGTTGGAATATTGATTATCACTCAAACCAGGAATTAAAAGCAATGAACGATGAACGTAGTAATTTGGTACTAACTGTATTAATCGATTCTTTATTGTTCTATATATAAGCAAAACACTTGATGGCAAAGAGTGCTACCGTAGTCAAATCGGATTTGATTTCTAAAATACAACTAATAGTAGTAATTAACGCGCATATCATACATGTAGCGTCATTTACAGTAGATGCTGTTATCATTGTTATCATACAACATCGGTAGGCTATATACGATGTACGTTATTATTATAGTTGGCAGATATTTTATGTTATTTTACAGACATTATCCATTCATAGGCCTAACCAATTTTCTTCCATGCAATTTCACATTATAATGTACCATCTACAGTCCATCGAAGTCTGTATCGTATATATCGGTATATCATAGTAGATCTATGCATGTATGGCAGGCTATGTATGTATATCAACATGATCATTAGAAAAAAAGTTTACACTTCCGAAATCGTGCTGGGGATTTTTCACGGAAATGTAAAATCACAAAAGCTGCGCGTTGCAGATATTATATATGTTTCTAATCTATTCCAGAATCAATCACACTTATATCGATCCGCTATTTCCCTTTACCCTGTACATAAACAACCCCAAACGTTACATGTAAAAGCTACACGATTTATACCATATGAAGGAAACAATGTATGTACATATTCCATTAGTTCTACCGACAAAGTAATATCTGTATCAGCTATTTCGTTTAGTGTTTGATAGTGACAAAGGTTGTCTTTAAATTCTCATAAATATCCTTAAGGCGGTATTATTGGTTTTCACATTGCTTTCATCCAATCTGCACGTTGACTTTTGGACTAGCGTAAGCTCCTCACACAAGGACATCAAAACTCCTCACACCGTCATTAAGATCAAGTGAATGTTCTGGTATCATGTAGGAAGTTACATATAATATCACTTTATTTGGACGGTGATCGTTTTAAATATGACACTGACGTAAGGTATCGACACGGAATCAATGGTAATAAAATGAAGTGAATATTCTTACTAACTTCATATACTATTTCACAAGTTTGTGATTGAATCGAAAAGCTGTTTTCCACCGCTGAATCATAATTATATGCACTCTTAATAATTGCTTAATAACATATTGATTGAAGATACACATTACCTTGTAGGCCTACATAATCTCGAGATGAAACTGTAATTATTCTAATCTTCACCGAAAATCCCAAACATCTTAATTTTGTAATTTTCTAAATTTGATTTACCGTTTTCTCAGATCTGGTGCCACTGGACCTCCTCCAAGAAGCTGTTCCAACAATGGAGTACCTCCCTCCTGGGGTCAGCATCATCTACGACTCTCAGAGCCACGCCCATGCTTTCCAGTTCTCGGAGGACGCTAGCAAGATGGAATTCAAAGCCGACAAAATATTCAAGAGATGTCACTACTTTCCAGAAGAATTCTCACTCTTTATTGTTCTAAAACACCCCCATAGACACAGGAACCAGGAAAACATATTTTCCCTTGTGGACGATAGAAACGGCAAAACGGTTATAGCCGTGAAACTTTCTAAAATGCATGTTGTGCTATATTACGATGATAAGAAAATCCGTTTTAGGACTAGAGTTCTATCCGACGACAAGTGGCATACACTTGGGATTAGTATGGCGGGGAATAGTGTCGTCATGACAACGGACTGTCGGAACCGGCGGAAAAGACGGCTGAACCGCACCTTCCCGGAATTCTTGCCGGTTACAAATACCTCCTTCAGTATCGGTAGAGGCAAAAAGAAACGAACAGTATTTCAAGTAAGTTATTTATCATATATATTCAATACATATTTAACATCATAAACGTTTCAAATAGGCTAGGACACATATTATTATTATTATTATTATTAATATATTATTATTATTATTATTATTATTATTATCATCATCATCATCATCATTATCAACATTACTCTCCCCACTCAGGGTTTCCTCAAGGAGTTGATCCTGGTCCCTGGGGCTGATGCGGTTGCCAGGGCGTGTCCACCTCGGAGACCCCACAAGATGGACAACACCGTCCCCACCCTCCCTCACACAGTCCACAGGACGCCGTTCTGGCCCAAGAGCGTACAGTGCTCGTGGAACGATGTCGGCAACCTCGCTTTCGACGTGTACTCGCAGAAAGTCAAGGTTTGCGTCAATGGAATTTGGAAAGAAGTTAAAATCGACACAGGTTTGTCTACTCAGTGCTTGGAGAACATTTATGATATTTTATTCTCTTTTCGTAAAGAAAAATAGATATAACATTAATACCAAAATGCAAAATTTAGTTGAATGCACTATTCTTGAATTAAATACTGTGAATCAATGTATTTAAATGTGTTTTTAATCAAACCCGATATAAAAAAGTTCAGCATATTTTTCATACGAAACTGCAAGGTTGCCATCAACGACAACGCTAAACATAATTATGCTTGTGTAATTTACGTTACGTCTTGAATATACTTCTTATTACTATTATTTCATGTTGTGTTTCAGGGAAGAGGAAGCTTGACTACTTCACCCAGTACCACGACGTCATCACGCCCTCGCCGTCCATCGACGTGGAAGTGTTCACGGTCCCCGGGGAGGGGATGTTTGCGGTGTTCGCCGGCCAGGGCAGTAAGGGCTACTCCTCTCTCTTCAAGTGGGTCAACCACAAATTCGCCTTCTACCAAAAACTCAAAACGGAAGCTGCGCAGAGTTGGGAGTTCTTTACAATTAAAACGCAGGTAAGAAAATCATATCGAAAGTAGAGAGGTTGACGTAAAATGTGATAATGGCAGCGTAGTTAATTACAGACTAACGAAAGCTGCCAATTAAACCAACGAGCAATAGCTATAGTAATATTAGAAAACACCGGTAAACCATGACTCTTATATACGAAAGTAGGTAACTCTAAGGCAGGTATAGTTATAACTCCGTCTCTACAGACCTCACCATTGCAAAGGCTGCAGTTAGGAACAGAACAGAATAGAATTTATTTCGCAAAAATCACACAAGTAAATCTTAGAATTACGCCGTCTCCTACAGGAGATCCAATGTTTCAAAGACTCCCTCCTAGTCTTAATGATTCCGGTTTTGTCGGTTAAACTCCGTTAGTAATGGAAGCCTTATTGCAAGAAACTCGTCCAAAGATCAGAACATACGGAACAGTGCATTATAGACATGATCTTGTGCATCTTAACTCAGTAAAAAAACCACACCTGACCTTCAAGCGATTTCCAATTACAACGATGGCGTGCAACTGCATGCATTCCATAGAACGTTCGATTCTTCGTGTGACGCTTTCGTTATATTTTCAGTTTTTCCTTGCAGTAGCCAACTATGGGAGCTCTCCGTCCGACTCGTGCAACTCCACCGTGTATAGATGGCACCGGAAGCGGAAGAAGTTCAAACAATACCAAACCTTCCTTACGTGGACTGCCCGCGACTTTGAGCACTTCCGGATCGGGTCCGACCACTACCTAGCAGTAGCCAACCACGCAGCAGGTTGGAACATGAAGAACATTCACGATAGAAATTGATTTAGACTATAAACTGCATTTACGCCTATAATATATTGAAGAATTTTGATCACTGAATCACATTGGACTATACTATAGAAACACGACGCAAGCAATAAGTAAAGTCAACTGACATCAACATTACCCAGTGTTCTTCTTGAAGTTCTTTACGGTAAACTCACGGTGCGATTTGTAGCAACAACCTGTATTATCGATGCATAAGAACACTCGAATTGACGAGTTGATAGTGACGGATTCGCTTATTCTTATGCAGCAAGTTGTTGCTACAAATAGCACCGTAAACGTTCCCCGCACAGATAACTTCTTACTAAAATGCATGAACTGTCCACACCTAAATCGTTAATGCAGCACGGTTTACCGCGCTGTTTAGTTGTGGACAGTTCGTGCATTTTAGTAAGAAGTGATCTGTGCGCGAGAAACGCAGCGGAAACCGTTCCGGTTCCCGCAGTAGGTCTACATGCACCTTAAGAGTGCACCTTAATCGGACAAACTAGCATGACGCTAAAGGACAAAATTGTTTGAAGCATAACATCAGACAATTGTTCGTGTTGCAGGCGACAATACAATGATCAACTCCGTCATCTACAAGTGGAACTCCTCACAGCACGTGTTCTCAGAGTTCCAGTCGCTGATGACTGTGGGAGCGTACGACTGGACTCACTTCGTCGTCAACGGGTACCACTTCCTTGCCGTGGCCAACGCCTTCAATGGTCTGACGACTCTCATCGACTCCGTGATCTACTTCTGGCAGAACGACCAGTTTGTCCAGTTCCAGACGATGGAGGTAGGGTGGTGCCCGGACAGTATAGTTACTATGTTGTCTACGTAAAGTTGCTGATCTCGAATAGATTTACGTAAAGTTGCTGATCTCGCATTTATGTAAAGTTTCTGATCTTGTACAACCATTCTCAACGGCTGCATGCGGTGTTCATGAAATAGTGTACCGTTGAATGCATTCTTAAAAACCGTCGCCATTGTTTGTACCCTCTTTCGACGATAGGAAACACGGGTAATTATAAGAGATCATACCTCACAATTAAAATACACACACGCACGCACGCATACACAAACACACACACACACACACACACACACACATACACACACACTCGATGGATCTTCTCTCTCCCGGGTAAAATACAGTAGATACGACGGTTTCCAATATATAGTTGACTGTCCCAACTTCAACTTGCCCAAGTAAATCAAGATACATTATCACTGTGATTATCCTTGGAGGTATTTTACGAGAGCATCAGATCACCTTCAACTGCAACGTAGAGAGGGCACGGGGTACCAGGTTGCTTCAACTGCAACATCTCTATAGACTACTATATGTATTTACAGACGAATGGCGCCACAGACTGGGAGTTCTTCACCATCGACGGAGACCACTACCTTGCCGTGGCCAGCGCCTACAACTACGGCCCTCAGAACTTCCAGGACATCGACACCTACCACACCAACTCCTCCATCTACAAACTCAACACCGCCAAGAAAGTGTTCGAGAAGTTCCAGACTCTGTCTACCTTCAGGTATGGCTAAGTTAAGAGGAGCGCGTATCTCGGAAGTTTTCCCAATAAATAGGAGCTTGCCAGTAAGACAGTCCTTGGTACAAATAGTGAAGTGGATACGTAATATTCAGTTCTACTGCTAATACATTTTCTATCCTGATTATAGCCCCATTCTCTCCAAAAGTACGATCATAAGTAAGATGTAATGTCACATCCATGAACTATTGCTTTGGTAACAGCATGCCAAAAGGTGATGTTGAGTTTGAATGACGTGCCATATCAGAGATAAGGGGTCTAATGCATGAAAGCAGACTATACCGGTAGTTACAAACTAAAATAGTCTGCTTTCATGCATTAGACCCAAGAAGTCGTTGCCTTTTATTTGTATGACGTGTGCTTTATGGAATTAGAATGTGATGTTTCGAGCTACCTACTGTCTTGATGCCGCTTGAAGAGGATGTATACACATTTATGTTTCAGTGTCATAGACTGGGAACACTTCCGCCTAGGAGAAGACCATTACTTGATAGCATCAAACGCCCAACACGGGGGGCATGGTCACCAGCTCAACTGTGTAGTGTATCGATGGCAGGGTTTGGACAAATTCGTTCCCGTGCACAATTTAAAAACTCTTCCCTCTGCCGACTGGGAAATCTTCACAGAGAACGATGACGTTTTTCTCATTTATGCAAATGCAAAGGATACTACCTCACAAGTTATACAAGTGAAATTTACCTGACAATGTTCTTGGTGATATGATATTAGAATGATATGATGTATTGTAAATGAGACAGTGGTTCCAGAAGTGCACTTTATACTGACCATCTGACAACGTCATCACAGACGTGTCGAGTTTATCCAGCGCTCGCTTGTTCTACGCAGAGCCTGCCCTGAACGCTTACAGACGAAACCTCAGTGCTGGGCAGAGTGAACTACCGTTGTGACTGCGCATCTTACAGTCATTTATAACTTGCATCTGCATGATTGAAAACAATGGCACATGAAAACCACTTCTACCTGAACAAAAATGGCAAGGACATACTACCGTGGTGTTATCATGACAACGAGATTAAATAGCGATAGCATAACATACCTGCTATACATCGATAGCATATAATACATGCTATATTTAGCGATAGCATAATATGCACAAGTTCTCAGAACATCTTTATTCTTAGAAATTACAGTTACTTTGAATAATAGTTCAATTTAGCATACTTCGTGTTGTAATTTATAAGTGTCGTCAATAGAGTAGGCAGTGAATGATGCATTTCATAGTAGGTAGTCATCCTCAAAACAGAGGCCATCATGACTACACTTAACCTCCGTATTTTACGGAAGTTGTGTAGTCATAATGGCCTGCGTTTCGAAGATGAGTAGGTAGTATACAACTAGATGTTTGCTTTTTTGACAAGGCTGTGTGTGAACAGCATCTACCACTCACTGTATATTTTGTATATTCAAAGAACTGATGTGACTTTGTGATATAGGAATCGTATTTATCATTCGTCTCCAAAAGTGCTGATAATCACGTTCTATTTTTTTTCTCTGTATTTACACTTCGTTTCATATTTACATTCCATTTTATATTTAAATTGTTGATATTATTCGCTTTTATATATTTCATTAGTTACTAATCATGACTATGTTATATTCAATGGTTGTTAGCGTTACCAATATGATCAACAAGTAATGATGTTCCACTCGAATATTTTTTTAATAACTTTCGATATAACGTATATATTTGTTTACAAGTTCTTGATGTTAAAGAAATAGTTTTTCACGACCTATGGTGCCAATAAACACCAATCCAATTCCAAAATGCTACTAAGCAATGTTTACAATTATTCAAAGAAACCTATAGATTAATTCTAATTTAATAATCGATTGAATATTATTTGAATAAAACCATTGTTTCCTTATCAGCCGACTTTTTCGTATTTTCACTGGAATTTGATAATACTATAATTATATTAATGTCTATCGCTGTATTCATACCAATGCCTACAATGGGATATGTATTAAGACTAATATTAGACCATATGATAACATTTTATATTTACAACAACCATCGTTGAAAGGATCCCACACACAACTCTGGAATAACTATAATATAGCTTTGAACGCATCCTTCAGCAGTGGAAGGTTGTAAAGGAACATAGTGTATTTTACAAGATGTTTCAAATAAATGAAGCGCACGTAGAAATCCTACATAAATATACACTAGAAACTGAACAGAAATCTTTCCTATTTATTTATTGCAGTTGTAAAAATGTGCATTAAATGGTATTGGCATCTTATCATCATTAAAAATATTTTATACATATTACATGTTGGTATGAAAAAGAAATACTACACTATGTATGTACAACAATATGCAAGACACAAACATGGATATCTACACATGAAAATATGATTATACAGTAACTAGTATTTCAGTAAATGACTGGCTCATGTGGCTGTACGATAGGTTCTTTCGTCTACCGGTACCTGTATTGGACATGGTAAAAGTATCTTTCATAGCAAAGAGAACAAATATCCTGTCAACTGACCACGTTGAACTAAAAGATGGTGGTTTCCGACGTGATGCATTTTACGGATCTTCACAACATTCTGAAAGCCAAAGGGCGTCGTTGATGTTCAGACTGAAATGATCGCAATGCAGTTACCATCTTTGGTTTGTCAGTACCAGCCGGTGTTCGCATGTTTCCTGCAACATTCAAAGCTACGGATGTTGCGGGTTTCCCATTGCCCTATACGGACAAGTCGTGATATAATTCAGTGAAAGACTCTTGAATGCGGCTCTAAACCCCAATACAAAATATAATGGAAAGAAATATGGCTTACTTTAGTTTATCTCTGATAGTTCATGCGTGTCGTTTCTCGAAGCTCTCACATCCACTATGAGACCATAGAGCTATCGTAAGTGCACAGTCCTCATGTATTAGAGATCGTTACGAGAGTCCTTATGGTCTCGTAGTAGATATGAGAGCTTCGATGAACGATACCCTGATCTCCCGCCTGTGATACACAGATGATGGACAGCTGCCCGCCACGCGACTGTTGATAACGAAGATAATCATGAAGCATGTACACATACGAGTGGATGTCAGAATGGATGAATGCATATCATACTCAGTCGGGAACGTTTAAATAAACTTCAGTGCAGAGGATCGTATATATGTTACAGTTAATCTGTATAATCAGGTAATGTGTATATTACCTGATTTTTTCATTGAATTTCAGTTCACT
>JAVCKZ010057967.1:0-16098 GCA_034780755.1 Lepetodrilus elevatus | reverse complement strand
TCAGATACTGACGGATAGTGTCTCAGATACTGACGGATAGTGTCTCAGATACTGACGGATAGTGTCTCAGATACTGACGGATAGTGTCTCAGATACTGACGGATAGTGTCTCAGATACTGACGGATAGTGTCTCAGATACTGATGGATAGTGTCTCAGATACTGATGGATAGTGTCTCAGATACTGACGGATAGTGTCTCAGATACTGACGGATAGTGTCTCAGATACTGACTGATAGTGTCTCTGACACTTTATTGTTGATAATACATTCCAATTTGATGTCGACATTGACCCATATAATGGCATATGCATAATCATTCATTAATTTTACAAGGTGACCACAATTTTTAATTCTTAATAAGAATATCTGTGAAACACAATTTATATTGACAGAAGAGTGTTTGTTTGTACATGTCGCCTATTAACATATTTTAGTACTCGATGCTGCTCACTGTAAGTTATGTTAGTTTATTAAAGGAAGTAAACCTTTTTAGGAAATAGTTTGTTACAAGGTATGCATTGTGATTAGTGTTAATACAACAAATACTTTTCATGCTATATTTGTTTTTATATAATTAACATTTAATTGTTGCATTTTTGGTGGTGATTTATGAGCAATATTCTGCACAAACAGGCACTTGCTTCACTTCATACGCTTGGGAATTTTTGCATATTGATTTGAATGGTAGCTGGATGATAGCATACATGTGATCTCTATATTTTTATATGCTCTTTATCATGTGATATGTATGTGCTGTCGAAATAGAAAATATATATAATACATGTAGCTATGCAATGTTGGAAAAGTTATAGTAAAAATAAATATATATTGTCCTTTTATACATGCCAAGATATTGAATATTCAATACTAAAGAAACCTCTGTGGTATTACAGAGCATTATTTGACTTTACATATATCTGTGAAGATAGTAATTAATGCCACGCCTAGTAGGTTTACAGTGATACTTATTGGTAGAGATATGTATCAGTACCCGGTAGGTTAATACTAGGCATGGTATTCCATTTGATATACACACATACTTACAAATCCTATATTTTTAAATGTTTGTTATACATTTATATATATTTATCTATTATGTTATATATGGTAACTTCCATGACCTGGTTATTGATGTGATGGTCACTGAGATCAGAGTTCAACCCCTAGCCATACCCTGTGATGTTATCAGTTGGTAGTTGTTGTTCCCCTGCTTGCATAAAGCACGAACTGATTGGATATTATGTTGCAATCCTAACATAGATATTAGATACCCTACTCAGATTTATTACTGACTGACTGCAACCAGTTTGTCTTTTACATGAACTGGTTGGAGTCAGTTAGTAATATATATCTGTTAGTAATATATCAGTTAATAATATATATCTGAGTAGGGTAGCTATTTTAGAATTGCAACAGTATGTTCCAGTGAAGTAGAAGAATGAAAACTTGTGGAAATTAGGAATCCTGGGGCTTTTTTTCTTTGAATTGGGATTTAGAGCCGTTTTCGAGAGCTTATCAAGACTAGTGCAAACAGATACACACACACTAATCCATACACCTACTTTTGAGAATGATCTTAATATCGAGACTTTTAATGAATAGGCCTACTCAGAATATCTACACACAAACAAAATAATAGAAAGAAAAAAAAAGCATGTAAAAGTGATGCTTATGAACTAGTCATCACCATTTCCTATACATATTACAATATGATTTATTTGTTTCTAATAATTTACTTTATGGTCTGACATGTCTAACGATCAGATAGTCTCAGCATTATTGTTGACTTTCAGAAACGATAATCGTTATTATGTTACATCACAGTTCAGTTATCATCGTGTTGGAAACGCCTTGATATGAGCATTATTTTGAAGGCGGCTCTAAACCCACGTTTATGGGTTTTCAACTATATATTTGGAATTCTAGAGCATGGTTGCATGGACAATGTTATTTGTGCATTTTGAGCTCAGTGTGACAAGTGAACATGCCTATGAACTCAGATATGGAAACATTTGTAATCTTAAGAGTCTCTCTTGATACAATAATCTTAATATTCTCTCTTGATACAATATTTCTTTAGTTATATTTAATTGGTGTATGGAGGGATCGTATACAAGGGTGTTGACACAGCGAGACTGAGAATATGACAATATTACTGTAGCCTGTAGAGCCATCACATAGAAGTTAGAAGTTCTCATATACATTCAATATTCATACGTTTATATCCTATAGGATATTCATTATAGGATATTTGTCATCCAGTGTAGAATATATACACGAATTCCAATTCCTAGAGCTCAAAAGCAGCCAGCTAATAAAGTATCTAATGGGTTATATACTGAAGGTAAAATGTTTGGCAACACTGAATATGCCATCACATTTTATTATTTAAATTCACTTTAAATAATAATATTTTAAGGATGTTATTTTTATCAATTTGCCGATGGCAGTCTTGAATAAAAAGTATTTTATTAATATGTCAGTGATGTCAAGAACTGTTTTGGTAACAGTAGAATAGTGTAATTAACTGAGGTGTCAACACGAGTCGTCTCTTTGTTTCAGCGAACGCCGAGAACGCGAGATTCAGGAAGTAACTTTCTCGGCGTCCGAGTTAAAGAGGAAGTGTCAGCTGGAGACGGCGAGAGCGGTGTCGGCCGAGGTGAGAACTCCCCGCATTGCTGTGTGTTTAACCTTCCCTGTTCTGGAGGTGCCTGTAGAAATAGTGTACTATTATTAATGTTGGCTTCGTTAAGAGATTCCGACAGCTAAGAGGCAAAACATTCTTCAATCAATAGCATATTGAAATTTATGTTAGTCGAAATTACATGTCAATAGACGCTTCTTACCGTGGTAATAATTGTCAAATCTGTCATTTTCAGGGGGTCTCATGAATATCTTGAACATTGCAAATTTTCAAATGACTATTTCAAACACTGTTCGTATATACCACTTATTTGAGTATCTTTATTTTTTTATATTTTTTTTTATTTTTTATTTTATTTTATTTTTTTTATTGGGGTTTAAAGTCGCTTTCTAGAATCTTTCACTAATATCACGACTTGTCAGTTTTTTTGGAGTATCTGGCTTATTACTGATATAATTTACCTCTATCCTGATCAATGTTTACATGGTTAATTTTTCTCGTTCACAGAAAGAAATCCTTCAACTGAAGTTACAAGTTAGGTTACAGCCGTTCAACGGTGCGATGCGTGAAGCTAAATTTCATCAACACCATGTTGCCAAGTTCCTTAGCAAGTAAGTGAAACGTTGCGTTGATAAACAATGTTCTTGTCTGAATCATAATAGTATGTCAATTGAGACGAATATTTAATTCAAGGACAGATTGTCATTCATTGTAAACTACATTGTACAACTCGCCCTTGCTTGAGCACTGAAGCATAGGTCAGCTTGACGAGATTTGATCGTTGTGTTCCAGATGTAAAGACGAGAGGCGTGACATTCCCCCCCAAATTAACCACATAATGTCCCATCTAAACAACGTCATGGAAACGTGTGACACAAGAATTGCCGAAATTAAGGTATGTTGCTCTCCGACTCGCGTCCAATATGTAACACCACCAAGCAGTGTTACAACTGGGCTACCCTGTCTAGAAAATGTAATCTTTAGAATGTTAGCATTTTAAGTAGAGCAGCTGGAGAAACTATTTGATTATTGAATCTGCTGACACCCACGTACCATGGTAGCAGTGTTGTTCTCCAGCATGCACTGAGAAGTAAATGTGTGTTTGCTTTTTTCTCCAGAAACAGTACGAAGCTAGCATTCAGTTTGTGCAGGACGGGCACTCTATCGCCGAGTTGCCGGCTGTCCAAGAGTTGTCTCCCCCTATTCCTATGCCACAAGAAATAGCAGCCATGGTGAGTATCATCTGTTTCGTGTCTTTAACATTCTGTCAGCTGGTGCCAGCCACAGGAGCTGTAGAGAGCAGCGCTTGGTATTGATTAGGTATTGAGAACGTTAAAGGTACCTGGAATTAAATGTTAGGTGTGGAACAATACATTATGTGAATTTATGTGTCATTATTCATGGCTGATTCATTAGTACCAGCCGGTTCTCGCAGGTTTACTGAAACATTCAGCGCTACGACTGTTGAGGATTTACTCATGCCCTGTCGTCTATGGGTGAGATATTCCCGCTGCGACATAAAGCATCAATTCAATCAAAAATCCTCATGCCCTAAACTGACAAGCCACGATATGAGTGATAGGATTTTTATTTTTAATTTAGGGTGTTAATATTATCATCACGATTTTGCTTTCTCTATAAATGAAGTTCCTTTTTGAGAGAAATCGATAAACATCACTCAACTCCATCTGGCTAGAATTTCACTCTATTGCTATCTATTCCTCAGATGTCGCAGATATTCGGGGCAGGGGGCGCTAACCGCGCCTCAATGCGACTGTCCCCCACGGAGTCCACGCCCAAGCCACTTCAGGCCCTTCTCCCACCCGCAGCAAACCCCACCAAGCTCCCCGCCGTCCAGCCCAAGCCTCTCCAGCCTCTAGGACTAGTAGGCCCTCTGGCCTCCAAACCCCAGACTCTAGAGATAGTAGGCCCTCTGGCTTCCAAACAACAGCCTTCTAAGTCCAGCTTCGAGAAGATTATTTCTGTGCTGCTCAATTTATATCCTAACTATACCAGGTACGATTGTGCGGGATTTTGAATCGGATATGTTGTTTTTGATTGTCACAAGTGGGTGAAAGATTTCCGCAGCGACATTAAACTCCATAATCACTCACACACTACATAGTGTGGTGATAATCGGCAAATCTCTAGATTACCAGCAGTCAGCTGAAGGCTAATACTTTTAGATGAATGCTTCCTCCCTATACTTGACATTCAAAAACATGGGAGATGTCATATTCTTTGTAATATTTTCTTTCTGTTTATGAAATCTGTCTCATGAGTTATCTCCCCTGTTTCCAGAACGCAGGTCACGCAGATGCTCCAACAACTGCGTGCGTCGTACGGTGGTTCACTGTCTGGCCTCGGCCTTGAGGAGATTGTCCGCAACATCACAGATGTCATGGACGACGCCCCGGCCGTCAACACCGCCGCGCCCAGTAACGGATTCAGCCAGGTCAGTGTTACAGCTGTCCGGTGGCCCGACACTCCAGCCCTCCCTCCGGAGGCTCGGTCACCCATCCAGACGCTCGCTAGACACGAGTCACTGGTCGGTCACCGAGATAGATTATAGCAGGTGGATGTCGGGGGATCGTTTAATGACCTTGGAGCCGTCGTCACTGGTATGCCAATGAATGTGGGTTTGAAAGGGTTAAAGAAACTTGGTAAGAGAAGAAATGTCCGCTTTATTGTTCCTGCACAATGCATGAAGCTGGCAACTGCGTCTCTCTGCGATAAGCCCCATTATAGTCATTGCATGTGGGTGGGATGTTCCTGCTGCGGCGTAGAGGACTCATTTATTCATTCATATGTGATACGTCCATGTCGTCGTTGAGAAATTCCTGTTACTTGAGGCTAATGCTGGGTCTATTTCAGGCCAATGTTCCCGTACCTCCAGGGATCAGCGGGTCGTGGGGCATTAACAACGGCTACAGAAGCAGCATCGGCGGCCGCGGCGTGGAGGAGATGTACGTAGAGGAGGAGGAGGATCCGTGCGCTATCTGTCACGAGGAGATGGACACCATGGAATCCCGGAACCTCGACTGTGGCCATAGATTCCACACTGAGGTGCGTATGTCTGTCCTTGTGTCTGCTCACACATTTACCCTTGTGTCTGCCCAGTTTTACCCTTGTGTCTGCCCAGTTTTACCCTTGTGTCTGCCCACAGTTTTACCCTTGTGTCTGCCCAGTTTTACCCTTGTGTCTGCCCACAGTTTTACCCTTGTGTCTGCCCACAGTTTTACCCTTGTGTCTGCCCAGTTTTACCATTGTGTCTGCCCACAGTTTTACCCTTGTGTCTGCCCACAGTTTTACCCGGTTTACTGCTATGGATGTTGCGGGTTTCCTCCTGCTCAAAACTGACAAGTCGTGATATTAGTGAAAGAATCCAGAAACGAGTTTACACTCCAATTGATTTAGATTTGTTTAAAGCTTTACCTTCGCATCTATCCATGGTTTTCTTCTTGCAGTATCCATAAATAAAGCTATTCGATAATTAAGTGGAAATGACAACAAATGCAATTACTGTTTATTATGTTTCAGTGTATTCATGTCGACTGCTTGATGTTTCAGTGTATTTGTGTCGACTGCTTATGATGTCTCAATGTATTTGTGTCGACTGTTTGTGATGTTTCAGTGTATTTATGTCGACTGTTTATGATGTTTCAGTGTATTTATGTCGACTGTATGATGTTTCAGTGTATTCATGTCGACTGCTTATGATGTTTCAGTGTATTCGTGCCTGGTTCAAGGAACAGAGTACGTGTCCTAATTGTCGAGTACATACGTTACTTTCGGATGATTTTCCGAAGCTAAAGTAAGCACGGTTCCAGTACACAGGCCAGCCCTCTGGGTAAGAACCGATGGATGTGGGACTAATACACTGAACGTGTCCGCAACTTGTAGGAGTGGAGTCCAAGAATAGAACTGCAAATTGTGAACGCATCATGACGCCAATTAGCATCTTTTATTTTATTTTATTTAATTTTTTCGTTTTCATAGACTACTGAAATTAACAGTTTTGTTTCTACTTGCTCGACAGAATATAATGTGTTTTCATTAACCTTCTCCCTGCTGAATAAAATCAAAGTGTTCTATTTCTGTATGTGATCGGGCAAGTTAAGTCGCCTTCAGCAGGGAGAGGGTTAATACTGCAATCAGAAATAGATTGTTTATAAAGTTACTGTGTTTCTATTATACCGGTAACATGGCAACGTAAGAAGTTGTTTTGACTTTTTGTTACTCTTAATAGAGTTGTGGAACTTTGTTACTATATATAGAAGTTACCGATTTTAATTGTTTCTGTTTTTATGTGTGATTTATTAAGAATACATAGTATTACTGGTACGTATGGTTGATTTATTGTTTCTCGGGAATTGCATGTCTAAAAGACCACTCCACCATACAGACCACTCCACCATACAGACCACTCCACCATACAGACTCCACCATACAGACCACTCCACCATACAGACCACTCATACAGACCACTCCACCATACAGACCACTCCACCATACAGACCCATGTTTTCATTGATGTTCGCCCACTCTACTGAATGAGTATTTGTTTACGCATTTTCAATTCCTGTTGTTTGTTTTCCAATAGAGTCAGTGTTCTGGCCTATACCACAATGGGAAATAGTTTCTATTAAAATTAACAAACAAAGTTCTCCAGAAAATGAATGTAACAAAACGTGGAGGGAATAACAAAAATATATTTTAAATATTTTGTAATTGCTTCCAATCTCTGACAAGTATGCTGTAGGTGATCATAATGTATTGGTGAAAGATTCCCACTGTGCCGTAAAACAATAATTCACTCTCATGTAATGAACATAATTGATTGATTGAATTAATTATTTACGTCGCGGTGGGAATATCTCGCCCATAGGCAACGACTGAAAATATTAAAATGCTGTTTACAAGTATTTCCCAAGAAACAATATATTAACTTTATATATTTTGGTTGTGATTATTGATAACACATGCTTAATATGTACAGAGTTGACTTCCTTCACTCTTCATTATGCGATTTACTTATACTTCAAAAGTATGTCAAATATATTGTGTTTGTTCCGTTGCTTGTATTGTTTTGATCGATTGTTCAGGTTGTGTGTGAAATAATAAATGTAGCACATACTTTGTGAACAAATGGAACAATTATTTGAATTGATATGTATAGTCGGGTTATGATGATACTAATTGATAAATGATATAATTAGATTATTAATTGACTCGAATGAACACGGCCGTACCATTCCCCAGCATCAACCACAGCGCTTTCTTCACTGTCTGTACATTCATTTATCCTGCGTGATTTACGTAATTCTGCGTTTTCTTTACATGATAAATTTAAGAAAAGATATAGAAATGTTTGTTATCGAGAACGTTTGTTTCCGTAAACTAATCTTTAGTTTTTGAATGAAGCTATTGGTGACATCTCTAGGAAAATAAACCTGGATTCCCTGGTAATGTCAAATATGATTGTAAGGACATGGCACTGATATATTTTATCCAGCGGTCGAGGATTAATAGTTTTTCTCCTTTGCCGAACTGATTTGTTGTGTCCTATCAGTTTTAAGTTCAATAAATATCTCTATAATTTCCACTTGTTGTTTAGTCAATATTGCAGATACTGGTTGGTGTCCTTGTTGTCAAAGATACATGTTCCATGAAATGAGCTGCCTGTCGACATTTGTTGCTGATTAAATGTCTAACGGAGATGCAATATGGTGGAATGGAAGAAATGAACGATAGCAGTGGCACTGTGGTGACATAGTTCTAATTCAAGTTGCAGTGGCGCATCATAATACGGTGGTCGACCGGTTGTGTTGGCAATTCAGCCATGAGAGGATGTCACATTGTGTTTTATACATTCTCGTGCTTCTCAATACCGCCTGACTCGCATGTTTCCAGTTTCCATCAGCCCTTACTTCATGAAAGGATCATACAGGTTTCACTACAATCTAGGCCCACGTAAATGTTTACATCACAATTTAGAACTGTTTTAAGATACTGAAAATGATGTCTCAATCTTATCTTTAATGTTCTAATGATATACTTTTGTAATATTCCATAATTTCATCCGACATTCCAATAAGTAAATTGTATAAAAATATGACAATTTTTCGTTGTAAGATGGGTTTGCTTCAGTAAGTCCATTTAATATTAGTCCTCACATATTAAGAAGACAACACAGCTTGAACTATGAACACTACATTTATTATTAAAGAAAACATCTGACTGTAGATCACGCCATCAATATATATCTTATTTACACGACAACGTTGAGTCATATGAACAGCAAAATATGTACAAGGAACCGGAGTTCCTGAGCTAAAACTAATTCATATTGAAGTTGATTATCACAGATGTGGGTTAAAACAATGTGAGTATGCATGTGTGTGTGTGTGTGTGTATGTGTATGGGCATACGGTGATCTATGATACAATGACCATGTGCTTTTTACAAATATAGAACAAACCGCACAATACATGATAACATTGAGAATACTGACGGTAGACAACTTGTATAAAAATCATTTCATTTACTAATTTTGGAAGTAATCTTCATTCTGGTGAAGACTGTACCGAGGCGATGATGAGGTGCCATGGTGAAATAATCAGCAGCTGTTCATTAAAGTGAGTCCGATGACGCGAGTTCCATTCCGACACTTGATTTGAGACAACAACAATACATGAGCTGACATTATGAAACTTTTCCTTCCGAGTACGATTTCATGCTCAAAGATTTGTACACAAATACAGATGGAAAATTTGAGTTGAGCATGAAAACGTACTCAAAAATGTTTCGTAACATCTGCGGGGCATACCAGTAAACAGTGCACTTTCTTCAGCTATAAGTCCATCGGACTCGTTACTAAACACAGTGTTCTACAGCCAGTCTGTACCGAAACACTTTGTTCTCTACACATCCAAACATCGCTCGTGATGATAACCAACGTTTGTCCTGACGACAGATTTCGAATGGAATCAAATACAAAGATAAATCAAGTATTCATTCGAAAAAAATGACTGCATTATTAAAAGATTGGCATCATTGTGATGCGCCCAGCCCTAAAGTCGAAAACCAAGATTTATCTTGTACAGTAAAAAGCTAAGATGCAAAGCAATCACAGTTGACGTCACATCTTTCGGCTACACAACAGTGTAAGTGCTACTGTATGAAAAATGTTTAGAACTCGTGCACTCCCTAGAACAACTTTAAATTTGTCTTAAATCAACCTTCATACTACAGTCTGGCTATCCAACAGAAATAAGTGAGGTGTGCCGCTTTAAATTATTTCACCATGTTACCTAGACACCACCCTATTACCAGATTCTTTTTTTTTTGTAAATTTAAACATGTCGTAATTCTGAGTTATACAAATTTCCAATAAATATCTGATAATAAATATTATCACAATGGTCTGGGAATTGATTCTGTATTTCTTTTCCAGGAGAATTAAAACATTTATGTCATGATCTTCGGAGTTTCGTGGACTTTCCGTTCCACTTGTGACAAATATTTCTCCGGTATTCCTGCGTCCCTGCAACAGAGAAAATAGATTTGCATTACAAATTAATTACCTGTAATAAAATACAATTTACTAAAAACATTTCCATTTCTGAAATAAACCAGACTGAATCAAGTCCCGGTCATGTTTAACGCTAATTGTGGCATATGCGTATAACGGACTTTGCATATAACGAACAAAACCAAGGTGAATAAGAGTTCTTCAATTAATCATATTCTTTGCATCTTAATAAACATTGTATTGCAATAAAACATTCATACAAGAAATTTCAATCCATATATTCTGCTTCGAATGTAAATAATCTATTAAATGAGATCTTGTTGGAAAATGTTTGTATCTGTACAAGATTGATAAAGCATTCTCCAGCTACAAGTGCTAGTACAGTGTACGTGTTGCATTAACTAAGACATGAATCTGCTTTGTGTATCTCCAGGAGATGTGTATGTGTGTGCGTGTCTGAAATTATCTACTGGGTGACAAAAACATCAAAACATCATTTGTGAACTTTTCAGTATTTTTTTTTTTTTGTATAAATGGGTTTTAAATTCGCTTTCAAGATTCTTTCACTTATATCACAATGTCAGTTTCTGGCAGAAGGAATCCTACCCTGACTAGTTGCATGTTAAGATCGAGGCCGGAATGGTGGTACAGTCCAACCAGACTACGACATTCGTTAACTACAGTATTCCTTCTTGTGTCAAATAATAACACACTGGCTGTTCTGAGCCCGATAACGGAAAAAAAACAAAAAACATTCTGAATTTTGTTTCGTCATAGCTGTTGCATTAACAAAAATCAATAATCTCATCATCATTCAAATGCAGAGTGTGAGCGGACCTTTAACAGCATGAAACCTACTCATCCCGTACTACAAGAAAGCACATTTTTCAATTTTACTACAATAATAATAATAAAATACTTTAATTGCACTGTGCGTACATTTAGCAAATAAAAAGCAAAGATGTGTATTCAAAACTTGTGAAATATTGCTAACAACAGTATACATGCATCAAGAATATGAATGTGAATAAACTTGTGCTCATTGTACAAATATAAGTGTCGCAGTTCATCTCTTCTAAATGCAAATAAAAAATCATAAAATAAGTTGGCAGTGATTGAATGGTGACCTGCAGATAAATGAAGGAGAATCGCGTGCGTATTGTGAAATCAGCAAGTCCAGTCTCGCAGTCGCTTCCAACGAGTGCTAGGAGACGTCAGTGACAGGCAGGACGTGACAGGCAGGACGCTCTAAGACCGACTACTACAGAGGGAGACGAGAGTGGGAGGGTTATTGGTTATTACATGGAGGTTACACGGAGGTTACACGGCGACGGGCTTGGACTTCTCCACCTTGGCCTTGTGAACGACGTGGTGGAGGTACTTGTCTGGTATCCCGATACCTCTGTACATCCATGTGAGTGAGCGGAGAGAAGACAGTGTTAGTGTTAGTAGGGAGGACAGTAACACCCAGTGTCAGTCCACAAAGTTACAGTACACCTAGTGTTTGTTATTCCATGAACTTACAGTACACGTTGTGTCATTCCACGAAGTTACAATACACCTAGTGTTTGTTATTCCATGAACTTACAGTACACCTTGTGTCAGTCCACAAAGTTACAATACACCTAGTGTTTGTTATTCCATGAATTTACAATACACCTAGTATCAGTCCACAAAGTATATAGTACACCTAGTGTCAGTCCACAGAGTACGGTACACCTAGTGTCATTCATGAAATAGTATACCTAGTGTCGGTCCACAAAGTACAGTACACCTAGTGTCATTCATGAAGTTATAGTATACCTAGAGTTATGGACATTGAGGTACAAGATGCCTATCCCTTGGCTACACCTGTACGCGTCTGTTAGTAGGAAGAACAGTTAGGGTTAGGGTTAGGAAGAACAGTTACACCTAAAATTAGTCCACGAAGTCCAATACACCTAGTAATATCACATGAGCATCAAGGTACAAATGTGTTTGATTTTTTTAATACAATTATTTTACATGTTATTGAAAATGTTACCTGAGTAGCTGCAGCTTCTTGCGCTTGACGTCGTCCAGCTTGGCGCGGCGCTCCCGAGCCTCCTGGTCAAGTTTGACGCCCTCCTCGAAGAACGCGTTCCTCTCGCGCACCTTCTTCTGTTCCTTCTCCCGGATCTGCTGGCGGACTTCCTCCGCGTGAGTCAGCCGCTTCTTCTTCGACGCATCCTCCTCCCTTTGCTCCTTCTCAATCAGCTCCTTCTGGGCCCTGCCGGTCAAACAACGCCGGTCAAACAATGCTGGTCAAACACTGCCAGTCAAACAACTGTAGTCAAAACAACCGCGATCAAACATTGACAGTCAAACAACTGCAGTGAAACACTGCCGGTCAAACAACCGCAGTCAAACATTTACAGTCAAACAATGGCAACCAAACACTGTCAAACAACCACGGTCAAACACTGTCAAACAACCATGGTCATACACTGTCAAACATTGCCGGTCAAATACTTCCAGTTGAACATTACCTGTCAAATACTAGCAGTCAAATAGTAGCAGTCAAACATGGCAGGTCAAACATTGCCAGTCAAACACTGCATGTCCAAACACTATCAAACATTGCCAGTCAAACACCACCCTGTAAAACTGGTAACAAACTGTGGAAAATGTTATGAGCACTGCTTAGACGACAGGGTTTTACAAAAGCTGCAAGATTATTGATCAATCCCCATCCTTCCCCAAAATTGTTGACAATAGCGAAGATGGTGGCTACACGTACCTGAGGACTCTCTCGAACTCCATGCGTTCCCTCTGAGCCTGCACCGCCAGGTAGTGCTCCTTCTGCGACATCTGGACACACCGGGCGTTGGTCAGCATCGTCTCCAATTCCGCCTTCTTCTGCGCATCGTCCGCCTCCTTCCTGCGCCACTCGCGCTCCGCCTGTTCCATGGCGCGCTTGGCCCGCAGTGTGTCGCGCTCAGCTTGCTCGTCGTGCGCCCGCTCCTGGAGAGCTCGGAGCCGCGCCACTTCCTTTTCCTTCTCGATCCGGATTCTCTCCTGCTCCTCCTCAAATGCTGCTTCACGTTCCTGAGGAAAACATGGCCGACAGTTAAGATCTCTTTCTCCCCCTCTCTCTCCCTTTCCTCCCCCTCTCTCCCTTTCCTCCCCCTCTCTCTCTCTCCCTATCTGTCTCACCCTGTAGTCTTATTCATTCTCTCATTCCTTAGAACAGCATTGTGGCAACAATTGTGTATCCTGCAGACAAACTCTCCGATTCCTGTTCAAGAAACATGTCAGCTTTCCAAGAACAGATTCTAGTACGCGTCCCTCCCCACTTCTCTACTCTAAGCACTGTTGTCTAGGGCATCTACAGTGGCCGTCAGCAGGACAAGAGTTAACTCTGCATGTATTGAGTGGCAGGAATACTCACAGCTTTCTTCTTCTGAAATTCCAGGACTTTGAACTCCTCGGCCTGGTCCTGTTCCTTCCTGATTCCGCGGCGTCGGAGGATGTCTTCATTGGCTTTGTTAAGCTCCTCCTGCAACCCCAGCGTGCTCACACTTCAGCATCAACACTAAACTCACACTTCAGCATCAACACTAAACTCACACTTCAGCATCAACACTAAACTCACACTTCAGCATCAATACTAAACTCACACTTCAGTCTCAATACTAAACTCACACTTTAGTCTCAATACTAAACTCACACTTTAGTCTCAATACTAAACTCACACTTCAGCATCAATACTAAATTCACACTTCAGTCTCAATACTAAACTCACACTTCAGCATCAACACTAAACTCACACTTCAGCATCAACACTAAACTCACACTTCAACACTAAACTCGCACTTCAGCATCAACACTAAACTCACACTTCAGTCTCAATACTAAACTCACATTCAGCTTTTATGTAATTGTGTCTTCGGCTATAACATTCGGTTATCTCTTCGGTTTGCTAGATCTAGTAGGTGCACTCATGCATAAGTACTACCCACTTCTATCCAGCACATGCCCCACCCACTAGCCCACCCGAGACACCACCCACTAGCTCACCACTAGCCCACCCTGAGACACCACCCACCACCTGCAGACTATTCTGTGATCCTGACAAGTGAGTGAGAGTTTTTTTTCACCCATACCTGACCATTGACGAGTCTCTGTGCACTCCCTCCCGTCACTCACACCAGTTAAGACACCTCCCCACTCCTGGCAAAGACCCCCACCCCTAGCTCACCCCGAGACCTCACCCACCTGCAGACTATTCCATGACCCTAAGACCCTACCCACTCCCTTCTGTCACTCACACCAAGTCCTCGCCCCCTGGCTCACCCTCCACAACACCCCTACGCTCCACAAGTACCTCACCCCCCCACCCGACCCCTCCACAAGTCCCCGCCCACCGGCTCACCTCCACAAGTTCCCCCCCCCCACCCCCACCCCTACGCTCCACAAGTACCCGCCCCCCGACTCACCCTGAGACCTCACCCCCCACCCGACCCCTCCACAAGTCCCCGCCCCCCCGGCTCACCCTCCACAAGTGCCCGCCCCCCGGCTCACCCTGAGGCTGTTCTGCGCGGCTATCCTTTTGTCCTTCTGCGCCTGGTCCTCCTCCATGAGTTTGCCGATGTACTTCTGCATCTGGACGTTCTCCTGGTCCTTGCGCTCCAGCTCAAACAGATGCTCCTGCTCGTTCTCGTGAATCTGGTCCATCAACTTGGCCGCGCCAATCAGCTGCTCGTCCCGCCTCCGCTGCTCGATCTCCTCCTGCATGCGCAGCGCGTTCCGCCGGTCGACCTCCATCATCATGTCAAGACGCCGCTCCTCCTCCGTCATCTCGCCCTTCACGTGGTCCTTCTCCAGGATCTGCGCGTCGCGGATGGCGTGGCACTTGGCGTTCAGAATCAGCTGAGAGGAAAGACCGTGGACGTTATGAATTCAGGGTTAGAACTTATAGAAGTTGCCACTCGACCAGAAAGACAGTAGACATTCTGAATTCAGGGTTAGAACTTATAGAAGTTGCCACTCGCCCGGAAAGACAGTGGATGTTCAGAATTCATTCCGAATTAAGGTGTTGCCAAATTTGAATTTCTTTAGTGTCAGCTGAGAATAAGGAACCATCAGCCGGGAGACGACAAGTAAGAGATTGATTACTTACAATGGTGGCATCGTAAATATTGATCCAACGTAAATTGAGTTTTGCGTCATTTTATGCTGTGTTGTAAAAGTATGGCATACATCCTAATTTAGTGACGGACTACATTACAATCCTTTTGTGAACAGCATACCAGGCCCCAAAATTAAACAAAACTATTTTGAGTACGATTTCATGTTCAACTTTAGTTTTGTTCACAAATCCCCATATTAAAGCCGAGTGAGGATGAAATCGTAGTCAAAGTGTTTCGTAGCCTTGGAATCAGGTCTAGACGCACGTCAGTGAAGTCAGCCCCCCGAAATTACGAAACCTTTTGAATATGATTTAATTCTCAAGCTCAAATTTCATATCAGGATTTGTAAAGAAAACTTTGAGGAGCATGAAATCGTGCTCTGAAAGTTTTGGTAATCTCGGGACCAAGACGGCTGGTGAGACGACATCTTGCATCAGTACCTCGTTGAGGTGCTTGATCTCGTCCTCCTGCTCCTGTCTCATCTCGTTGGCCTTGGACAGGAGGTGTTCCGCCTTCTCCTTCGCCTCCAACTCGATGTCGGTCAGCTTCTCGTTCTTGGTCCGCTTCATGTCCATAGCGTGGATGTAGTTCTTCCTCTCGTGCACCGCGTCCTACAACACCGCCACCCACAGTTAGTGTCACACTCCTCCTCGTGTCACAGTGTTAGGTGATGATCCATCGACAGTCTTGGATGCACATTCTGGACAGGGGGCTGCTTCTTTCTAGCTGTTCTGTCTGTACTTTCTGCCCGACGCAGGCGCAGATACAC
>JAVCKZ010057966.1:0-30501 GCA_034780755.1 Lepetodrilus elevatus | reverse complement strand
TGTTAGACGTAGTATTTATTTTGTGTGCTTTTGGTTGTTGTGTTCCTAACATGTCATTTCAGCATTTGTATACAAAAGTATTGCACCAAAATTTCGTTCTAGGGTGTCAGACGTCATTTTGACACAATACACGTGTTTCATGAACATATTCACTTCACCCCTCTTTTTGTCACGTAATACATTTGGTTGTATGCGTACGACATAATAATTATGTCTGTACCATTTCATACCTATTTTCGAAGTTATATAAAAAAAAAAATAGAGAACTTTTTACTTGGTATACTTTCTTTTGGACGTTAGTTTAGTACACAATAGTCTGAAAATGAGATGGCGACATTGAGCAACGGGTTTATTATTTCAGGCTATCACGTGACTGATGGTTCATTGATGATAAACCATGTTATATGATGTTAGATGTATACACGTGGAATATGGTATCAGTTGTGTATCATTTATCTTTGATTTTTCCAGAAGCGGTGATCCGCAGATGATCCGCCATTTGAGCGTTCTGTAGATAAAGTGTTTATTCGCTGCAAGAGGCAACACAGCATTTCCCCAACGGTTGATCGATGAACAGGTTTTGGGCGGTACAATCGATATTTCGCATGCAATATCAATGAAACTATTATCAATCATTCTAAGTTATACAAAAACAAATATTAAAATTTCTCACCGTACGCCTTTAAAAGAAAATAACGCATCTTCTGAAAATCACGATTTGTTGACATATTTCATTATCAAACGTATTTTACCTGAAAGTTACTTACTTTTTACTAGTCTGCATGCTTTGCTTTCCCCATGTCTGACTGGTTTTCAATATTTCATTTAAAAAAAAAATAATTATCTCGCCATTTTTACGTGGAGATAATAACACAAACTATTGAAATTATTGAATATGCTTGAATAAAAAAATCAAATGTCTAATATTCCCAGGATTACATATTTTCGGTGAAACACGCTTGACCGTGAAATATGTCAACACCATTATGCCGTAAAGAATAAAAAAAGATATTTCGTAGCAATATTTTCGATTATTAATTATTTTTGAAATTATTTGTATGTAGAATAAAAAAAATATAAATGACCAAACATCATTCAAAATAAAATAAATTGCTACGAAACGTCTTTAACAAGGACTAAGGTATAGAAACATGGTAAAGCTCCTTGCTCGATGCTATAAGAATAATTAGATATTTAGTCCTTTACAAATTAGTGACTTCTAGCCTAATAATAAGCAAAATCGAAGTACACAAATGCCAGAAATATAATATTAAACTGAATCTTATGATATATGGGTCATAATGAGCTTGTGAGTCCGTGGGGTGTGGCTAAATTGCATCCTCGAAACACAGACCACACCTCCATGTGACGGAGGTTATAGTTATAAGTGTAGTCACAGTGGCCAGTGTTTCGAGGATGCATGCCATGTGGAACTGAATTTAACCCTTTCCCTGCTGCTTGTTATGGCATGCATGTTCGGTTGCCTCCGACATTGAGAAAGTTAAATAGGTGAGAGCATAACAAACTTGTGTCTCTGTAAGTGACGCTAGTTAGACCAATGCATTACATCTATTTATATAACAATTACTATTCTATTATTAATAGTGACGTCTATTAGCTGCACTATCAATATAATAATATAATATCACATCATGTTTATAATTAAAAACGTGTGCGCGCGCGTTTAATATTAAGGCATAATGTACTAAATTTGTTGATAACAGACACATACATTGTGGTTTAAACAATAATATGATTTTACTTTCAAAGACGAAACAAATTTAGTTCCGTGTTCTTGCAACCAACAATCTGTCTTATGATGACATGTACAGTTGTGCACCATACTAGTACTCTGCAATATGGTAATCTGTTTATTCATGTTATTAGCAATAAATTATCAGAAGCTATAATATATATATATTTAATAAACAAGTTAATATTACGGTCATTCCATTGCGCATAGGCTAGAGTAGGTACATCGCATTGCAAACATAAATGAATGAATGAATGAACAAATGAATGTTAATTCACTAAATAACTTAATTCATTAATTCATTCATTAAAAAGAAACACTTATTAGGCGTATACTCATATCAACACATAGACTAACAGGCATTGGTTAATCAGGGTATGCTTAGTTCACCTAATCAATTGTTTTTCCTTTCACATTACTTAGATGTAGGCCTATAACGAAAATTCCTAAATTATACGTTGCAGTTGTAAATTATAATAGCTTCCCAAAAGTTGAAACTATTCTTTTCATATTCATGATATTGTGCGTGTTAAATATTTCTAACGATGTAATATTGTTTTCCTAATCATAACCTTTACTCATTTTCAAACACTCAGATACTAAGATAACACCCACATTTAACTTACTACATCAACAGTTTTACTTAAATATTCTAGTGCGTACGTTCACCTTAGAACACTCTAGACTCCTGACTGAAATATTGAATGAAATGGGACAATTTCCAAAAATATTGTTGCTCACACTTTTTAATTATTCCAGAAGTAGTATTTTTTAATATTATTTTAATTATAACTGTTTCATAAATATTAAAAGTCGGCCCCATTTAATATATTACTGGTTTACTTTTGCACGTTAATAATATTATGATATGCGCAAAGTAGATTATTTATAAATCCGTTATATTTTATAATGCATGTATTTTATTAACCACGACTTGGAATTAAATTGGAAAAATTTAAATTATCGAGAATCCAATTAGAGAAGTTTTAATATTCTAACATATTTCTAATATTATGGTACGGACTCTGTACCAATGCCGATGTCTCGCTAAGCCTTGACGCGAAGGTTTTCTGAGTATTTTTATTGCCTTCCCATAATTCTTAATCGTAACATTTCGGAATATTCCGTTATGTGGGGGTTATGATTCCGAAAATGATCTCAGCGTGCAACGTGACCAGAATGAACCAATCGTTAGGGGCTATTTCCTGAATAATTAATTTCCGCCTAAGCCAGCGCTGTTCGGGAGTGTTCGGTATGTTCTGTGACAAGCGTAAAACTTTTCATCAACAGCCGCCATCTTACTTGTTCCTGATCGGAAAAATCGACGGATTTCGATCAAATAATCGCCACTTTTAAGGAATGTTGTTAGACTTTTTTCCTTTGTGGTGATTTATAGGATTCGTTAGGAGACCTTACGATCAAGTATGGCTAGCCGAAAGGTAACTTCGTCGCGGTTTTGACGAAAACAGTTGAATCATCCGTGGCTTTGTGCTAACAATCATGGAGTAACACGGTTATCGGGAATTCCTGATGAGTGTTATTTGGATATCTGTTAAAGATATGGGAAGAATTAAGGACTGGAATACACTTTGTATTATTTTAAAGCCTATCCTAGGCTGAGCGTCTCCTAAGAATTGGAAGAAGTCTTGCTGTTCCGCTAATTTTTGGAAGCTACCTCCAAAAACATGGCTGACCAGCAGCTTGTGGATGGGCCCCCAGCGGCCAAGCGACAGAAAATTGCCTCGCCGACACTCACGCCCAGTGACAGTGGAGGTATGTAGCATTTCTTGCAAAAATAACGTTACATTACTACTTGTTACGATCTTAAATATGCAAAAGGAATATGCACTAGGCCCCAGTGCGATAATTTTATGCGTAAAATGTTGTTAATTTTCATGTTGACAGTCGGCCCCCGTGCATCGTGTAAAGTGCGTTTTTAGCTCACGGTGAGATTTTGTTGAGCTCGGGTATAGACGCAGACAACTAATATTCATTTTAGTAATCGTTCGATCAGGTTCCTGTGTCTTTTTGGTAACTTTTAAGGTTTCCGCATCTTTTTGTCCATCCGACCCGGTTTGCATTAATTTCCCTGCAGCCACGCCATGCATGCTGGTTTGACAGATTCAATTCTTGTGTGCAGAATAGCGTTTCGTTGAGTTGTAGCAAACGCCTAGAAGCGAGTTAAACTAAAAGTTCAGGCGATTTAATGTAGTCTAGGTAAACCATGTATAATCCAATCCTGAAGATTTCTACTATTTCGTGTGAAATGCTTGTACAATGGGTGGTACAAATGAAAGAGGAAGAGAACTTGAAATGCTCTAGATAGGATAATGGTATTGATTCATAGGAATGTAATACAAAACTAGAGGGTCCATCCGTATTATTGGTAGTTAAATCTATTTTATCCAACACATTTAAGTATAAATATTGCCCAAAACATACTGCTGAACTAAAAAAAAAAGAAGTGAAACTGGGAATTCCCATATTTCTGGGTGTTTTCCGTATTTATGATGCTGATCAGTCAGACTTGTAGATCTACATGGCCCAGTATGAATATTTATTGGATGCATTTCTATAAACCTACCTTTTCAAATATAAAACTGATTACGTACTAGGGTCACAAACATTTCGCCCCCTGACCCCACTTGTGTATTTTTATGAAGGAACATTTCACCTCCAATCAATCACATACAGTTTATTATTTTGGTGTATTATGATAAAATACTATTTTGTACTGTTTCAATATTGCTGACACTCGTAATTGACTGGGTAGCATACAGGGGGCGAAACGACATACATGTAACATCCGATTACAACTGTATTCAATTTTATTTATATGAAAACTGTTTTACAACCAACTATGTGTTTCATTGTATTTGAATATGATGGTCATAATGTAATATTTGTACTAACGACTTTCTTGTGAAATTTTGAGTTGTCAATATCTTTTGAATTTGTCTTGCAGACGTATGTGAACAAATTATTTCGATCTATGAATGGGGATCTTTTTATAAAATATATTTTGGGTCTATTTATCATGTTTATAATTAATTAGATCATTGCATAGGACATCTAATTTATTTTATTGCCAAATCTATGGTTTTCAAATGTAACTTGTTGATAAAAGGACCCAAACAAAGCTTGTGTCAAATATGTACAGGTAGTATTATTGCTCTAATTATTTTTAGCTATGTTTCAAGAAGTGATGATTTCATATATTCCAAGTGGCACACAAATCCATAAATATGAAATTATTTTTATCCTGTACTTGTAGATGTGGGGCCGTAGA
Organism: Lepetodrilus elevatus; assembly: GCA_034780755.1. NCBI lineage: Eukaryota > Metazoa > Mollusca > Gastropoda > Lepetellida > Lepetodrilidae > Lepetodrilus > Lepetodrilus elevatus. The sequence continues at coordinate 25,459 of JAVCKZ010057966.1, read as the reverse complement.
TGTATGTTGTTTTGCCCATACATTGTGCCCCAATTCATTATGCCTCCCAGTCAATCCACACCCAACCCATGACTGTATCATTTCCCTAATATTTTTTCTGTGTTCTTTTCACTCCCATCCCAACATATTTTCACGAATATCTTTCACAGTAAAACCACATACCTATACTATATCTAAATTCCCTTATTGTTTGACCAAGTATGACAAAAGTCAAGAGTTTCTTTCAGAATTGTTTATTATTTTTATTTTTAAAAATGAAGAGGGGAAAACATACCTAAACAAACATCTGCTAACCTACTTGAGAATGGTTTGAAAATTGTGCTTTGCACACACTATCCGATGAATGGATAATAAACGTGATGTCACATCATTTAAAACTTTTTCAAGGGTGTTATATTAGAAGTACATTCTGGGCGGGTGGTAGAACTTTGGAAACCAAACATTCCAGGTTCAAATCTCATCCTGGAAGCCCTGACATCAGTGTTTGCGAAAGTTACCTTTCTGGTCCGATATTGATAGGATGTACCGTCTGTAGAGTGGCAATGCAGTTATTATCCTTGGTCTTGTCAGTACCATCCAGTGCTCGCATGTTTACTGCAACCTATTATTCAGCGCTACAGATGTTGCAGGTTTCTTCCTGCTCTAAAATGTGATATTAGTGAAAGAATCTAGAAAGCGACTCAAAACCCCAATTTAAAAATAAATATAAATAAATTCTAAATAAATTCTAAATCAAGCATTCATTACTAAAGCAAATGTATAAGAAAGAAATTATAGTAATACATTGTAACATTTGGTACACAAATTACACCACAAAGTTTTATTCAATCACATGCAACTGCTAGTTATTAAATAAATTAAATAATGTTTTCATGACCCCAAGAAAGGGTTGCTCTTATGTATTTCATGCTGTTCCAAGAGGAAAGTGTGTTTTCAACTTCCTCGTTCCTTGTCATCTGTCCATGGCCACCAAAGAAGACCATCACAATTGTGTTGAACACAATCAGCATATGTTCATCTGGCTAATGATTTTCAACTTATATAGTGCCTGCAGACTAATATTAGGCTGTATTTCATTGCCACCCAGAAGTCCCACATTTATTGGACATCAATTACATAATTGCAATTGACCACCATGACCATCCATTCCTTGGAGCAAGTCAAGAAGCAAGTGGAACCAGTGTTGCTTGTTCCATCTGCAGAGCTAACAACGCACTCACCCCAAAAGGCAGACAAGACCTTTGGTTGGTTCACATTTTCGAAGTTTTTCATCATTTATCAATTGGGTAAATCCTCTAAATGATACTTGTAGCATTTGCTGGCTTGAAAACCTGTCATTCAACTCTTTGAGCTAGCATGCTTGTGTAACAAGATTTTGCATCCATCAGTTTTCCTGAAAATAGGTGTGTGGCTCTGTTCAGGGAATTCCCATTATCAGTGATTATCAGGAAACCCTATTCTGAAGAGGGTGATGCTGTGTGTTCTATATAGTGTGAGCATATAGATTGCCTGCTCAGAAAGAGGATGTAAGTTTCCTTTTGCACATGCTATCGAACAATAACTAGGATGAGCTCTGTTGTCTCAATCTCTGATCTTTTATGAAAAGTATTCATTCATCCTGACCTTGCAGGATTCACAATTAACACTTGCCCGCTAGTCCGGGCTATTTCTCCCAATGCTAAAGGTATCATACTAGATTTGTTATTTGTATCACTATTCGGGCGAGTACGTTTTATAGTTTCTATCGCTGCCTTGTAGGAAGGAAATGGAGATGTCCTATTTGTTCAAGGCTGGTGATTGATGTGTAGGAGGCAGTGGGCATGTGAATCAGCACAAGGTTACCTAGACTTCATACTATCTTGTATAATGCATCTTCCTGATACCAATTTCAAACATTAGTAATTTACTCTTCTCGTGGCGAATATCTTGCTGTCCTTTTCCAGCTCTCTCAAGCAGCTTCCGTTTGCTTGATTATATTGGCAAATAAATTCTAAACATTGAAGTCCTTTCAACCTTTTTAAATGACATGCTTCTGATGACCATTTGGTCATGATCGCATCATGGTTTTGTTTACATTTGAGATGCTAAAATCTGAAAACGAAGTAAAGTCTTGATACTGCACTTTGCAATCATACACACTATCTCAGGATTCAATCATAGATTCTGTCTTGGAACCTTTTTACCAGACGGTCCAGGTAGACAATGCTCCAAAGAAACACAAGAAAAGGCATCCTTGTCATTCTTTTCCAAGAATCTGTTAGGGAGCACATATCACAAGGTAAAAAAGAAACATTTACAAGTCTTGAAACAGGGTGGATGATATGACTATTTGATCTACCGTTGAATGATAAGAATTGTACAAACCCGTAATCACATGCTTGCCATCACATTCTCAAATGCTTGTTGATGCTGAAGAACTGATGAACTTGGTAGCTATTCTGAATTCTGAGGAGATGGGAAAAAGAGTTTCATAAACAATCCTGATGTTCCACACACAATTGTCTGTTGAAGACCATATATGATATACAAACAACCTTGTCAACAACTTATCAATGTATCGCCGAATCTGGAGAGAGTGAAATGAGTTTTATGAACCATCCTGTCCAATGGATACTCTGCGTTATGGTATGCAAACAACATGTGAACAACTTATCGACGCATTGATGAAGACTGCCCAAACAGAAGATGGAACAGTTTTGGATTGTCCCTGAAGATGCCAAGACAATTTCGATGTCTTGCCATTAATACACTGGAAGTGTCTTCAATATTAATGAAACAAGTATCCAGTGCTCAATCACTATTGGTCTAAACCAATAATAACAGTCAATTAACATAGGAACTGAAGACCAAATGTCTTGGCTACAAGAAAAAACAAGCCATATCACAGTCAAGTGTGTTGCCTCCTCGAGTGTTTGGCATGTGGACTAGACTGAAACCTCTTTTTTGACTTATTGTGATGGCTGATGTTGAGTTATACTTTATGCCTCTCAACTCAAGTTTTAAGGCAGCAAATAATTTCAAGAGAAGTGGCAAGATGACAATGGTCTCTTCATGCGGTACAACTGGTTCATCCTTAAGCAGCAACTTGCATATTTGTTTGAGGACAAGTTAATCCCATCAACAGGAGGCCGGTGGTAGCACAGTGGTAGATGGTTTGGACGTGGACGCAAAAGGTCCCATCAAAAGTTAAATTTCTGATACAATATTGATATGATACGCTATTTGTAGAGTGGCAATGTAGATTACTAGCTTGTGCTCGCATGTTTACTGCAACATTCAGTGCTACGGATGTTGCAGGTTTCCTCCTACCCTGACAAGCCGTGATATTGGTGAAAGAATCTAGAAAGCGACTAAACGCCAATGTAAAAAAAAATATGAAAACTTTCATCAACATCCCATTAGCTGATGATTCCGTTGTATAAGTACCGCTGCAACTTTCCCTGCACAGTCAATCCCAGTAACCTTGCCCTGCACAGCCTCTAGAACTTGCTGCACAGCTTCTGTAATTTGTTCTGTACATACAGTCCCTGGAGCTTGCCCATACAGCCTCTGGAACTTGTCCTACACAGACCATCTCTGGAACTTGTCATGCACAGATAACCCCTGTAGCTTGCCCCACACGGACAGACTTCCGTTTTCCAGCTGAACTCTCTTGAAGAGGTGGACCTCCCAGCCTGACTAAGTTCCTGACTATTGTAGCCCGTGATGTACAACTCTGTTCAGACTGCTGCAGCAATGGACTCACTAAGGCCCATGATGACCTGTCCCTGGGCTGGCTCCGGCTTTTGTAGGTCAAGTTGGTTGAGCTGTAGCTGGTAATGCCCCCGTTTACACAGGATGGAAACCTTTGTACCACTGATGAGTGACCAAAAAATGGCTGGGATGCTCAATGGTCTCCTAAACCCAGAAAATCCTGTTTCTATGTAACTTGTGCCTCCCTTCACCCTCTCCCTGCTGAAGGTAACCATTGATGCCCTATTGAGCAATGCTTTTGCCTAATCCAGCAGGGAGAGAGTTAAATCACAGAAACTGCAATTTTGGGGCATTACCTTTGGGAGACCATTGTGCATCCATTCTGGAACTGCGGCAATGCTTGTGCCTCCATTCTGCCTCATTTGAGCAAACAACCCCTCCTCAGCCTTTGTGTGATTGTTTGGAACATGTTCAAAAATCTATGGCGACTGGTGTCCATGGCAATGTCTGAACATCCTGTGTACCACTTTTGAATCGGTACCTAGGCAACCATTTGGCCTCCTTTGAGCCTCCAGCGGCGACCTGGTCAGTTTTATAGTTGCACAAGGGAGGCCCAAAGGTCACCATTCTGTGTAAAGGGGACACAACTCTTCGCTATTGACAAACTGCGGCTTTAAAAAAAGTCCCATTTCTCCTAATTTCGTCTTGAATTTTGCATCATATGTAGATTATTTTCACTCTCCTACATCCCATGTTCTTATTCTGAATAGGATGAGAAACAAGAACTAATAAAAAAAGATGCGACCAATTTTGTGGTGTTATTTTTGTGTGTGCATCAAGTGTTGATGCAATCAGTCAGCATTTCACATTGGGTCAAATGCTGATGATGACATGTCACACTTTGTGTTAGTTGATAAATTGCTGATGAATACATGAAAATGCGTCATTCCAAAACAACTTTTCTCTCTCTGAGGAAATGAAACATTGACAAGAATTGAGGCATGGTTGCCTTTTGTTAAACCCCCTATCTTTATACAATATAGACATGGTTGACTGGGTTTTAAAAATATTTGTATTCATAGAGGTATACTAAATGAAAAACCCAATGTGTAAACTTTTACATGGATCCACTTTGCTGTTCTAAATTGCCAGACTGTTCCAAGATTTAACTAGATGATTATTCTTCAGCAGGTATTGTCATGTTGGATTAAATTTTATCAATGGCCGTACTGACATGTGAAACATCTCCTTAGCCCTTGCATTATTTCTTGGTTTCTTTCACTTTTCGTTTGAATTTTTCAGATTTCAACTTTGATAACTTGCTGAACATTGCCAATGCCCTCCCAGACGAGCTGGCATCGACGAGCGACAGCAACGCCATAAGTAGCCTGGACACGCCAAGTTTAGACACCAGCTCCCAGAATCACCAGCTGTCGCAGCTCCTGTCTAGCACCACGCCCACTCCGCAGCAGAGTGTGTCCTCTATCATAAACAGTATTGCCGCCAGTCCCAATCCTACGGGCCCTGGCGGCCGAAGTCCTAACATTGCCAACCTGGCCAACGCGGCCAGCGTCAATGCGGTGAAGAGTCCCCACACGAACAGTATGTCCCCGGCCCACATCGGCAAGGGCGGGCCGATGAACCAGACACCGAACATGATGGGCATGGCGGACGGGTCCCTGCAGAACAGTGTGGGGTTCTCGCTGGCCTCCAGTGTGAGCGGGGCCAACATGGGGACCGTGTCCAGCTCCATGAAGCCCATGACCTCGCAGATCCTGTCCGGGGTCAGCAACGTGAACATGAGCCAACATAATCAGAATCAGCTCATGAACGGACCGCATTATTCCACCAGTGGGATAGGGCAGGTGAGGAACGCTGTGTCCAGCAGTATTGGAAACACGAACGCCATGTCCATGCAGCAGCAGCAACAGCAGCAGCAGGGCAACGTGATGGGCCAGACCCTGAACATGTCTCAACTGCCCGGGCACCAGAACATGTCCCACCCTGGGCTGACGTCCACGCCAGGCCAACAGCAGCAGCAACTAGTTAAGGTGAGAACGGCCGACGGGTCATGTGCGCAAGGGAGACCACTCTCCTTTCATTACTAATCATTGAAACAAATGTTATGTAAATATTGGTGGCGTTGTCTTTTAATTTATTACAACTTAAATTTTGTATTATTATTAGATCATTCAACGGTAGAGTAAAAATAACATGCAAATGTTTTAATTTGCTGTGATTATTATGTATCCTATATTTTATATTTTAATTATTTTGGTCCTGTAGCAGGGTTTTCCCTATTTCAAATGATGAAAGTTTATCTTGAAACTAATGAATAACTAACATTTCTAACGTGTAAAAAAAAAACATGCCTTAGACGGCTTATTCATATATATTATTTTGCACATTCCGAGGGAACACCCTGCTACAGTTTTTTAATCATCATCCAACATCTGAATAGATTCATCACGTATAATATTAGTTTTCAATTATGATTTATACTTTCCCTATGCTCTCTAACACAAATTACATCAGCTTTCTCAAGGTTACTGAACACTTAGTTAGCTAATAGTGCCCATGTAGTGGTCACTAGTCTTGTAGTGTTTTACATCTATAGCTGCTATTTACTCAATATTGTATCTTGCTTTTTTTCTGTCCCCGTGACCCAATTGCAAAATGTTACGAGTATAGGTTTATAGCGTTGGCCCATTCCACCAAGCACATCTTTAGTTTCATTCATCGTAATATTAATGTCTTACATCTTCACATCACCAATTACTTTGAACTGTAGTGTCGGCTTGCACTGTGGAACAGCCCTAGGTTCAAGATCAATATATCATGTAATGCGACTCCTGCAAACAATTGCTATTCTGTTATCTGTCAAGTGTAGGAACATTTAATAGAATTAAAATAAATCTTTGTTTACTGCAATATGCCAAAAGATTGGATACAATTTGAATAATATTCCGTGAAACTTGTACTTGTTGAACATATTTTACATTATCACGTGAACTATAACCTAGTGGAAGGGGAGAGATAACACATTATTTAAGTAAGAGGGGGAAAAAAAACACATTTGTATTTCCACTGGGCTCATCATTTCTGCCTCAGGACCCATTGAACTGTTAGGTTTTCAAGACTTGTATATAAACTTGATTTTGAATACATGGAAAATTACCCTTGTCACATATTAGGGAGAGATGGAGATAACCTTTTTATTAACCCATGATCATCCTTTTGTCTAGAGAAATTTTGACTTGCAATGTCTCAGACAACAGCATTTTAGGGTTGAGAACTGAATGTTAAGGCTCAGATAACTGAATTTTAGGGTTGAGATAGCCGAATGTTAGGGCCGAGTCTGATTACATGCAAGTGGGCCCCAGGCCTCTCTTCCCTGGCCTTGGTAGATTTGTACCTAGTCTCTTTTGTTGTCTGGCAGTCTGTTCCACCTGGTGGTGGCGGTGGTGGTAACTTCAACTTCTCCGCCACTAGTCATCCATCATCAACTACCTTCAATGCACCACTTTCAAATGCAATGACTCTGCCTATGGCTTCACCCCCTATAAACATGCCTCCCAGTGCTATCAACAATGTAAGTATATATATGTATCATTCCATCTTTCACCTCATGTGTTTTTTTTAATGTTAACTGCCATTGTCATAACTAGACATCCAATAGCGCTCAACATGTTCTCATACTCTCAATAGTCTCATCATTTCTACATTGATTTTTTACTGTTTGGTTATCAAGAGTTAACATTTTTCACTGGTTTTATTTATCAACAGCTAGCTTTCCTTTATAATCTTAACATTTTTCTTTTCTTGCACTTATTTTTTCCCTGGTGTGTGTGTGTGCATAGATCTATATCATCTAATAGCCTAGTATCTTTTTATTACGATTATAGCTCTCATTCAGCTTATTCATACCTAACTTGGGCTAAGAATTTATAATACCGCACCGCACTGTTAGCATAGCCACGACTAGGTACCAACCGACAGGAGGCTGAATTCATGAAATTATCTCCCCTGTCTCTAGCCCGGACAGCCAGGACAACCGGGGCAGCCTGGACAACCTGGACAGCCCGGACAGCCCGGTCAGCCCGGTCAGCCGGGACAGCCCGGACAACGACAGGCGACGGCCGACCCGGACAAGAGCAAGCTGATCCAGCAACAACTAGTGCTACTACTTCACGCTCACAAGTGTCAGCGGCGGGAGATGGCCAATGGCGAGCAAGCCTGTGCTCTACCGTACTGTAGGACCATGAAGAATGTACTGAATCACATGACCACGTGCACTGCTGGGAAGGCATGCCAAGGTGTGTAGTGCTTGTTTATCTTATTGTCGTGTCCAGCGTAATCGGGATCGTCACGTATTGCTGAATGATCACTGCTTCAACGTTAGTTAATCTATAATTCGCCTGTAATTCAATTTGAAAATTAATTGTAATTGCTCTTAGTTTGACTATTAGATTATCATTTGAATCTAACATTAAACATGTTGACTAGATTCTTGAAACAACATTGGTGATTGTAGTTCCCAAACCACATTGGTTATATCATCTAGGCTCGAAACTTCTTAGTGAGAAGAAGGTCTATTTAAAAATTAACATAAGAAGAAAACCAGTTTTTAATACTTACAAACTTCTTATGACTTACAAAGTTTTGAGAATACGGGCTCTGGTCATGTAAGCTAGTTGTGAGTTTACGTTAACGAGGTGCTGTTGTGTTTTCCAGTGGCCCACTGTGCCTCCTCTAGACAGATTATCACCCACTGGAAGAACTGTACCCGCGCTGACTGTCCTGTGTGTTTGCCGCTCAAACATGCCTCTGATCGAAGAAATACAGCTGCAGGTAAACTAAGTTAGTATGGTAGTGATATTACTTTTTTTCTTTTCTATTTTTCAATAAAGAAGATATATTGAGTTCATGAGAAGTTTACCCCTTATTGAGTTTAATTTCAAATGTATTTTGAGAATCAAATATTTAATGTTTATTGTGACTACACAAACTCAAATTGAATCTGTTTATTACATGTGCTCATTAATAATAAGAACAAGAAGTATGTATTTATTATGTGCTAGCCCATCTTTTACGTAATGCTGAGTGACGTGAGATTTCTTTTCACCTGCTCGCGTACTGCTTAAAATAGTTGTTTACAATGCCGTCTGTTTTGTGTGCCCAGTTCTAGGTTTGGCGCCCGGGGGTCCGCTGCCACAGAGCACTGCGGCCGTCACCCAGACCAGCAACAGCACCAGCAGCACCAGCACCAGCGCAGACTCTGAGCACGCCATGATGAAGCGAGCCTACGACGCGCTGGGCCTGCGCTACAACAAGTCGGCCACGTCCACCACGCCGCAGATAACTCACCAGCAGGTGCCGTCGGGTCTGCAGCCAGGTCAGTGTTATAGTCTTGTTGTCACATGTCGCTGCGCCCCATTTTTATTGCCTTATGTTGTAGAGCAAATGTTGTCAATTTAGAAAAAAAATAAAATAAAAATATGGCGAAACCCAACCCACCTAATTTAGAAGTTCAATTTGTGACTGTCCAAGGGGGTACATTTTTTATCCAGGAAATGTCACGTGGGTGGAAGATTCCACCTGTGATGTAAAATAACAACTCACTCGCTCACGCAATTCAATGTGAAATGAGAAAATCATTTCTGTCGATCTGATAAACCACCTGAAATGACTTGAAAATTCTTCTACAAATTGGGAAATTCTGAACTAAATGAAATTTCTAAAATAGACATTTTCGACATTTCTTTGTCCTATGGAAGTTAGTTCTGTAAGCATACATTGATGTTTCGATTTTATAGATTTGAGCTGTCGTTTTATTCAACCTTGCAGCATGTGATTTAAATTAAATTGCCCCCCAAACTTTTCAGGTGGTATGAGTCCGGCTCCTTCGCAGAGTAGCGCTCTGCAACAGTTGATGGCATCACAGCCAGGCCTAGCGCAGGGGATTCCGCCCCCAAACTCCACAGAGGGCCTGGGGAACATCGCACAGAACAGTCGGATGACCAAAGACTGGCATCAACACGTCACCCAGGATCTTCGCAACCACCTTGTGCACAAGCTGTAAGTAGAAGTTTCATAGCTGTAACAATAGATCGAAGTGTTAAATACATCGGCACCATCCATAAACAGTGAACTATGCACTAAATACTTTTTACTGTTGCAGTAGCATCGCGATAGTTGCACGGCTGTCACAATAGTTTTCAACTATCACAGTGGTTAAATTTGACTCAATAAGTCACCCCTAGTATGTCTAGGGTATCTTTACAAAATGATAACTTTGTCAGTAATAGAATTTGTATGTTAATTCCTATTGCATTTACTGAACTAGCGGATCTTTTGATCCGTCCTCCGTTTAATCCTTTTAGGTCGACTTGTATTATTTTTCATAAAAAATGTAACGCAGTTCTCGCGTGGTTTTCCACAGGGTTCAAGCTATTTTCCCAACACCCGACCCAGCTGCCCTCAAAGACGCCCGCATGAAGAACCTGGTCGCCTATGCACGAAAAGTGGAAGGGGACATGTATGATACTGCCAACAGCCGGGTAAGTTGTTATTTTATTCTATCTTGAAAGCATTTTCTGAAATTAAATGCGGGGGCTGGTGGTCGCGCCATAAGTTCAAATCCTGTCGGCAAAAGTTACCTTTCTGACATATTAATAGGGTGCACTCTGCCTGCTGTAGAGGCCTGGATATGCCCTAAATAGTTGTGTCTGCCTAATCCATCAGGGAGAGGGTTAATAAATATTTTTGTGGCTGTCCGTATGAACTTTGAATTGACGGCGGTCTGTCTGTCGTGCCTACAGGAGGAGTACTACCACCTGCTGGCAGAGAAGATCTACAAGATTCAGAAGGAGCTGGAAGAGAAAAGGATGTCGCGGATGCGGAACGCTCCGCAAGCAGCGTCCGTTCCACCCGGGGTTGCCATGGCCCCGGGCACTGCTGGACAGATCCGACCTCCATCGCAAAGTAAGTGGGAGAGATTTCCTTTATTAACTGTAGAATTTTGAAATGTGTTCTTTATGCATCTTGGGAAGAAGTTGGAATGCATTTATTTAGTTTTTTGTTTGGAATAATACATTAAAAATATATTTTGTTTAATGTTTGTCCGTCTTGAAGTAAGTCGGAATTATTATTTTTAACTATGTTGTATTTATCCATCTTGGGAGCAAGTGGGAATATGCCTTTGTTTATCTCCTGTTTTAATAAAAATAAATAATAAATTGATGTTTATCCATCTCAAAATGTAGGATTGATTTGTTCTGCTTGAATTTTACATTTTTGTTCATTCTTTCATCCACTGTTTTTGATGTTACAACTATGCATAGCAAGTTTGGTGTTGCGTTGGTACTGGACACTAACATGTGAGACTTCCGCTCTTCTCTGCAGATGGTGCACCAGGCGCCCCTGGTCCCCCCAGCCAGCTGCAGGCGGCCATCAACGCCACGGACACTACCTTCCTCCAGCAGAACCAGCAGCTGTCTCAGATCTCGCCCCAGATCCCGCAGGTAGCCAACCCCGCCCGTATGCCCATACAGAATGTTCAGCAGAGGACTACACCACCACCCAATCAGGTAATATGTCTAGCCGTTTCTGTGTTTTCATCGTTCACATATAGGTGTTGCACACGTATGAAAGATTCCCACTGGGACTTACAGCAACAGACTGTATGTCTTGTTGATGCATGTTGCTCTATGACTGAGTAAGCGTATCAGGCCCAGAGATTACTAAGCCTTTTGAATTGGGCGCAAGTTTGTACTAAAAGAAAAGGGTTTGTAATCTTGTAACCGGATCCGAAAGTTAAAAATGTAAATAACGTTTTCACATGTGTACGGTAGTATTCCTAAGCCAGATTTTTTTAAAGAATGACTTCCTTCTTTGATGGCCTTTTGAATATTTTAATTATTTTATGGGCGGTCATGACTTGCTTTCAATAAAATATTGTGGGGTAAAGAAATTACAATAAATACTACTCTGCTCACAGATGAATGCCCAATCTCGGTCCATCGGGGAACTGTCAATGAACGCTGCTCTCCAAGAGTCGCAGCGTCACTTCCAGGAAGCCATGAAGCAGAGGTCGGCAGCGGCCCAGGGACAGAACCCAGGCATGACTGCCCAGCAGTTGCCTCCCACTCAGCTCCAGCCCCAGCCCCCGCAGGGCCAGAACCAGAACATACAGGGACTACCCCAGCACATGGTGCTGCCCGGTCAGACGTCGCAGGGAATAGGCGTGCCCCCACAGCAACAGACTCCACCCCACGTTGCCCGGCCACAGCCGTCACCACAGCAACAGCACATGTCGCAGGCACTGCAGCAACAGCAGCAGCAGCTACAACAGCAGCAGCAGCAGCTACAACAACAGCAGCAGCAGCAGCAGCAGCAGCAACAACAACAGGTCAACCACCAGCCTTCGGTTGCGGCACAACAGTCTCACCTTCTCAACCAGCTCCCTGAACAAAGCCAGTCGGTCCCGCAGGCGTCCCAGCTGAAGCAGCAGCTACAGCAGCAGTTAACTCAACCAGTGAGTACCATCTCTTTAACCCTTTCCCTGATAGGTTGGGCACAGATTTGTTCTTATACCATTTATTATTATTTCTATGGACGGGTGCACAGTTGGAGGTATATATAAAATAATTATTTTTATTTTCCGAAATGGAGAAAAAAATGTTTGGCTGGGAATCAAATAACTACGGCCGTATCAGAATTATGCAGATTCATATCTTAGCAGCACCTCAAGTTGTAGAAGTTTTGTCATTTATTGCAGCGGGATTTTTTATGTTAAATTTTAATATTTTTTTCGTTTCTCTTCTCCAGGGAGACCAATCTCCGATGCCCCCGGATGTCATGATCAAGCAGGAGATCCCCGAAGCTAACCAACAGCTTGCCAGTCTCCTGGCCAGCCCCTCTACAACATCAGTCATGTCTCCCGCCGGCAGCAGCCACGTCACCCCAACATCCAATACTCAGTCTCTCAGCACTAGCACAAGTCTGGAAGATATCAAATCGGAGATCAAAACTGAGATAAAAACTGAAGTGAAGTCGGAGGCTTCAATGGACAGCGTGAGCAGCGTTGGTGGTGGGAAGGGCGGCGCTTCCGGAAAGGGGTCGTCCGGCGGAAAGGGTTCTGCTTCCGGCTCCGGCTCTGGCTCCGGCAAGGGGTCCGGAAAGGGCAAGTGCATGCCGAGCATGGACAAGATGGAGACGGAGGACGACAGCAGCTCGGTGACCGTCAAGGAGGAAATGGGCTCGGTGTCCGGACCCATGTCTGAGAGTGCCACGCCCAAGCAGGAGGCCAACGACAGCAACAACGATTCCGGCAACAACAGCATGGACGACAGCAAGCCCAGCACCTGCGATTCGTCTGGAGCGGCGGCAGGGGCGGTAGTCGCTGCCGGGGCACAGAAGCCTAGGAAGAAAGGTGAGCGATATGCGCCGACGCAAAAGATCGATCGTGTCGTAATCATGTGTATTCTTCCAACCAAAAGTTTCTCATTAATGGATTTGTTGTTTAACTCTCTCCATGCTGGAGGCAAACAGAGATATCCCATAGAGCAGGAAGAGGGTTAATGGACTTGTTGATGCACATCTTATTGAAAATACAAGCGTATGGTATATTGTAACTTTATTTAAATTTATATACATTTATTAATTACATTTTTTCTTCTTGTCTTTTCAGTTTTCAAACCAGACGAGTTACGTCAAGCGCTGATGCCAACTTTGGAAAAGCTGTATCGGCAAGATCCAGAGTCGCTTCCATTCCGACAGCCCGTTGATCCTGTCATGCTGCAGATCCCTGTAAGAGTCAGTCGAGAATTTTACATAAATGTTGTTGATAAACAGACAAAATATTTATTGCTAGACCATGTCTGTCAAGTTACTCTTGTAATAGTTTGTCAGCAAACTCAATCTTGTGGTTACTCCATTAAAAACGAAAACGAAACGTTTGTAAGAAATTATTACTTTAAATTTTTTAGATATTTGTTTTAGTCTTCCATAGTATGCACTTAAATTTGTTTCATGGTATGTGTACAATCATGCATACATTTAAAAAAAATTAAATTGTGTTTAGAGCGGCTTTCAGGATTATTTCCCTTATATCATGACATGTAAGTTTTTGGCAGAAGGAAATCTTCAACATCCATAGCAAACATGCATAGTAAGTGCGTGAAGAAATACGTTGTTTGCTCCTTTGTTTAGGACTACCATGAAATCGTGAAGAAGCCCATGGATCTGTCTACAATCAAGCGGAAGTTGGATACGGGTCAGTATCAGGATCCGTGGGAATACGTGGATGATGTGTGGCTCATGTTTGACAATGCATGGCTTTACAACAGGAAAACGTCGCGAGTCTACAAGTACTGTTCCAAGGTAAGTTCCCCTGGCTCTCGTGTGCGAAACTCTTTGAAATGAAAGGGAAGTTTTACTTTCAGTTAGTGTATGTATTTGCTTTTCTTGAGGTTTTTGCATACCTAATAATATTAGTTTGGCTATTTTTGTCCATTTTTGGCTTGTTTGGGTTTTATTTATTACGAAATTTAGTTGTCATTTTATTTATTTATTAATTTATTTTTTTTGAATTTTATTTATTTATTGCATATCTGTGAAATATTCACACATTAAACCAATCAATTTATTTAATCCCTTATTTAACTGTCAAATGCTACATCACCCTATTGAATTAGTTACCACTGTGCAGCTCTCAATATTTGTGTTCAATGTTAAGCAAAGCGTTATAATGTCTTGCAGCTGTCGGAGGTGTTTGAGAACGAGGTAGATGGAGTGATGCAGTCCCTCGGCTACTGCTGTGGCCGGAAGTACGTCTTCAGTCCCCAGGTCTTGTGCTGCTACGGGAAACAGCTGTGTACAATCCCCAGGGATGCTATGTATTACAGCTATCAGAACAGGTTGGTATAACCATAATCATCATCCGTAATTTTGTGATCTAAGAAAAAATACCTACTTTACATTAAGCGCAAAATACTAATATTTATCGCATTGCTGCGACATAAAACAATAACTTGCTCACTAATATTTATCCCACTTGGTCCCAAGAACCAGTCATAACGTATGGGTGAAATATTCCTGCTGTGACGTAAAACAATAATTCACTCACTCACTGAACAACCATAGCCAATCGTCCGTATTTGTCAATCATAAGTAGAAATTCTCCAGATCCTAGAAATATGCTCACGTTGGCATTGAAGCTTCAAATTACTCACTACATAGTTCATGGACACAAGCACTGTAATACTTCATTATTGTTTATTTTCAAATAACATACAAAATTATTTGTTTTATTACCAATAACTGTGATTTTGCATTCGAGAAATGTAGAAAGTTCATTTTAGAAAATTATTGTCATCCCAATTATTTATTATCATCATCACAGTGTTATTGTCATCCAATTAGTTGCACCATTCACCTGCATTTATCATTTCATATTATTAACATTAATCTGTATTTGTTATGAACACATGAACACATGGTTAAACGTTGTTATGTTTGTTTTAGATAACCAAACATTTGACGAATCACTTTTTCTAAAATTTATTAAATAAATGTTATTTCCTATTTGTTTGTATTTTGATCTGAAGAGAAAAAGAATGTGTTAAAGTTTTAATATTTTGGAAAACCCCACCCTACATCATGTAGGATGCTGGATGTAAATTTTTTCTTTTAAATAATGATTGTAATGAACGGCTAAGCCAGCAGTCAAAATCAAAATTTGGGAGCAAGTTGGATTATAAATGAAAAGCAGGGCTGTGAAGTCAAGGTTTGGTTATAACACTTATATTTCATATTCAAAATTAACGAGTTTGTGCTTGTGTTCATGCATTGTTTTATAAGCTCATGTTTCACACACTTGCATCATTTCATTGTCTCACCACTGTGCTTTTGCTCATTTCATTCCCTGCCCCTCCCTGCTTGCTTTGCTACCGTTGTGTTGATGTGGCGGCCCCCGTGTCCCGCGGTTACCCTGCCCGTATCGATAACATTGGATCCATCAATCAGTTCAACCTCTGTATCCAACAGATATGTTTACTGTGAGAAATGCTTCCAAGAAATACAGGCAGATGAGGTGGAGCTTGCCGACGACCCGACACAACCACTGGCGTAAGTTTCACCGAGAGAATTTGTAATAATAATTGGAAATAGTATTAATTAAAATATTATAACAAATTAAAATAATTTAAATACAGATCAAAAGCTGTATTTTAATTGTTATAAGTCGGAAATCCCATTTCATATTAATTATGTAATACGTTTCTAAATTCGCTTAGTGCATTGAGTTGCAATGCTATCAGAAAACAAGAAGAAATGCACACTCAAAAAGAACATTTATTGAAATTACCTTTTATTAGTTAAATCATTCCTTTTTGAATCGACTATTTGAAGTGTAGAACATTTTAAAACTATAATAATATTTGTGATTAATTTTCTATTCACAGGAGAATTAAAAAGGAGAAGTTTGACAGGATGAAAAATGATCAACTTGACTATGAACCGTAAGTAGTGGTTGTTTTATTATAATTTCTTATGACATTTACACAATTAGGTGAAATCGTGAAAGTTTACACGAGTTAACCAGCAATTTCAAATTGTTCATACTTCAGTTAACAACCATGCTTTAGCCATATGTTGCTAGTTGTTAAAAACCGAGCAACATTTGTCTGTATAGATGTTGTTAATTGTGTACCATGCATCACTATGCACCGATGCCTGTAAACATTTTAAAAAATCAATAGCAGTTTGATTTATTAGCTTATGTTATCATCTCATTGATTTCCAGGTTCATCGAATGTCTAGACTGTGGGAGAAAACTGCATCAGATCTGTTGTTTGTGGTTTGAACCAATTTGGCCCCAAGGGTTAGTATCACAGTATAACTTTTGAAACCCAGAATTTTTCATAGTTTTAAAATTATTTTGAAAACTGCTCTAAACCCCAATTTAACAAAATATAGATATAATAAAATAAATGTAAGTACAGCTAACTAGATACAACTCTTTTATCATTTCTTTTAATTGTTTTTTTTACATGTATGTATTTCCTCCATCTTTAATCTCCATTCATTTGTTTGTAGGTATACATGTGATAATTGCTTGAAGGCCAAAGGTCAGAAGCGAAAAGAGAACAAATATTGTGCAAAACGTAAGTAGAAAATTGATATTTCTTGACATTTTGGTTATTGCAGAATGTGTTTTCTTTGGAGTTTCTAACACTTTTTGTATTAGTTTTTATATGGGTGATAAAACTGGAAGCAATGTAAAAATAAATTGGCCACCATTAATTACTTGCAATATGATGTAAAAACCAATTAAATCCATTTCCTGCTTGTACGATAAAGGTTCTTCTTGCAACTGAATGAATTAAGTTAAGTTTGACTTTGTGCTGTCAGTTTTCTGACTGTGAATGTGGCGTCGTGTTGCAGGACTTCCAAGTACGAAGCTAGGCACGTACCTGGAGAACCGTGTGAATAACTTCCTGAGGAAGAAAGACTGTGGTGCTGGAGAAGTGTCCATCCGAGTCCTGTCGAGTTCGGACAAACTTACAGAAGTCAAGCCCCTCATGAAGAAGAGGTATGTTCAGTCTGTCAACCGATTTTCCACCCAGTTGAGTGAAGTCTTCACATGATGCAGGCATGGCAATTTTCTGAACATCTGTGTAAATTTGCTCATTTATTTGTCCATGGGTCGATTTATTTGCCCTGGACGTGGCATGACCCGCCCAGACTCTGGCCTTGATTTCCACTGAAAGCACAATTGTCTTTTTCCATGCCTGCACATGTGTGTAATATTCCTACAGTGACATATAGCAGTTTGTCAGTATGGGTGAAAGATTCTTGCTGCATTGTGGATTGGGTATTTCTTTGGTCCTGTGAACTAAGCGAACAAAATGCTAAATCCCATATTAGTTCAGATTCAGCAATTGTTACAAATAGGTGAAAGATTCCTGTAGCAATGTTGAACTCCATAATCACTACAGCTACAAAATTTTCATCATGCCCAAATATTTATGTCCAGATTTGATGGTAAGGTTCAATCTTGTACATTGCCCAATGTGATATTTTGCAGGTTTGGAGATGAAATACCAGATGGCTTCCCTTATCGGTCCAAAGCTATGTTTGCCTTTGAAGAAATCGATGGTACTGATGTATGCTTCTTCGGCATGCATGTACAAGAATATGGTTCAGATTGCAGTATGCCTAACACAAGGTAGGATTTCTTTCTATTATTGGAGTGTTGTCGTGTATGTGTGAAATATTACAATTCATGCCCAGTGTGCGTATTCTCGAAACTTCTTAGCTATGTCTAAGAACTTCTTAGTGAGAAAAAAAAAATCTCTTTTAAAATGAACTTAATAAAGCAGAAATGTTCGAGAAAACAGCCCAGTTTTCTAATTTATCTAATTATTTTATGTTTTTCATATATCCATGTATTTCCTATATTAATATGGTCATACAAGACTCCATTATATGTTACGCCTATCGATGTATCTAAGTGTTCTACTTACTGATAACCTGCAAGCTATATTTTACAATTCCATGTCTTTCAGGCGAGTCTACATATCGTATTTGGACAGTGTTCATTTCTTTCGTCCCCGGGCGCTGCGAACTGCCGTCTACCACGAGATTCTGATTGGCTACCTGGAGTATGCCAAGCAGCTGGGCTACACCATGGCGCACATCTGGGCGTGTCCGCCTAGTGAGGGGGACGATTACATCTTTCACTGCCACCCTCCGGAGCAGAAGATACCCAAACCAAAGAGACTGCAGGAGTGGTACAAGAAGATGCTGGACAAGGCCATCATTGAGCGCTGTGTGACGGACTACAAGGTGGCTTGTTTTCTCTTTCTTACTACTACACAATCGCTCAGTCGCTTTCTTACTACACTGCCCCGTTGCTCAGAAAACTAGTGGCTATAATTGATGATGAATAAAACTTCATGGACTCACTACAAGTGTTCTGAGGAACAGGGCCTTGGACTGGAATACAAATCCATCTTTTGCTCTTTTGTACACCACACATAACTTGTATGGAATCATGCGAGACGTTTGGATACTGTTTGTAATATTGTGTAGAACAACTATGATGTCTACATTTTAAATATTTTTTAACAAATTTAATAGAATTCTTTTGGGCAATATAATATTAATTTTTTTTTTCAGGAATGAATCCATTTTTTTGTTTGTTATAGTGGTGGTTCAGAATAACTTTTCAACAGCATTTCTCCCATTCTATTTATTATTTGTTTTGGATATTTAAGTCAATTTGATAGGGCCCAAGTGCACAACCCCAAACTCCCAAAAAATATTATTTTGTAGTGTTTTACTTTTTTAGTGAAAGAATCTAGAAAGCGACTTGAGCCCAAATACAATTTTTTTTAAATTAGTAAATGCGGAATATTTGAATGAATTAATGACACCGGACATTGCCACTCGCCACAGGACATACTGAAGGACGCCATCGAGAGCAACCTGACCAGTGCCAAGGAGCTGCCGTACTTCGAGGGGGACTTCTGGCCGAACGTCCTGGAGGAGAGCATCAAAGAGCTGGACCAGGAGGAGGAGGAGAAGAGGCGCCGCGAGGAGGCGGAGGCCGCTGCTGCCGAGGCCGAGAGCCAGGACGTTGTGGACGAAATTGGAGACGTGGTGAGTTGCTGACTTGGCGTCAAGAGTGCGTCATCGATTAACAGTTGTCAGATTACGTATCAGAATTAAAGTACAAGTATTTGTGTGTCGCGGAGTCTAGAGACTGCTCTTCTGGCGTGCAATGTGTGCGTTACGGAGAAAGGTCCTGACTCAAGACTACCTTAGAAATAGAGCAACAAACTCCATATTTGATCATTTCCACGAATTCAGTAGGGTAGTCTCCAGTCATTAAAACTGGAAAACTAATGCAGAACTAGTTTGGGGTGAGGCTTACAGTATTGAAGATGCTGCGATGTGAAACATTCATTTCTGTTGATACGTTCAAGTGATCGCCAGTTTTAATAAACATGGTCGCCACTTTTATATTCACAGATTTATATATAGTTTGTATGTAGAAATGTATATATTGGACATGCTTGAACCGCTTTGTTTTCTATGCAACTATACAAATATTTTGTGTTTACTGACTCTGCAGAACGACATGGATAAGAAGAAAGGGGAGAAGAAGGGGCGCAACAAGAAGGCAAGCAAGAGCAAGAGTAGCAACAGGAAGAACAACAAGAAAACCAACCTGCCCCACGGTGGAAACGATCTCACTGCCAAGCTGTATGCTACCATGGAGAAGCATAAAGAGGTAAGAAATATATTTTGTACACGTAACCGTACTCAAGTTGACCCGAGCCTCGTGCGGAGAGACGACATTGGGGAGCATGGAGCTTCTTCTCATCAGCTCGTTATCGTTTGCTCGATTCAAGGTCACGGTAGCGTAGCTATTTGTGTGTTAGTCGATTGTCGGCGACCAGGCGTTGATTGGGTCCAGCTTGATGTAGTTATATGTGGTAGATGTCGTTCAGTGTTTTGTTTGTCTGTCTGTCGTGTACTATCCACTCTCATTGCCATTGGACATCTAATTTATTGAATATATGCAATTTGTCATAGCTTGGCTCCTTGGCCAACTCGTCCTCTCTTCATTACTCTTCATGTCTTTCCCCCTCCCCCTCCCCCTCCCCCCGCCCTCACCAATAAAATAGCCCCGCCCCCATGTTATTTTCATAATGTTCAACACTGTGTGGGATACCACATTGAAAGAGCATAGTTCTAGTTGTTGATATTATTACTTCAGGAGTTTCCTTATGTGTCTCTTGCTCTATATTTGTATTTGAAAGGATCTTTTAATACACTTTTGCATGGTTGTTGTTTCGCTGTTGGGGGAAATTGATGATGTGATTTGGTTTTAGTGTGGAGTATGTCTGGTGAAAGTAATACCAACTAATCACAGCTAGCTCCACGGGTAACACTAATCTGATGAGCTTACTGGATCGTGTTGTGTCCATCAAAATGAATTTTTGTTAAAAATGTATGAATTAACATGTGATGTCATAGTGTCATAGATCTATACATGAAGATATAGCAATGGAATTACCTGATGTTTATACCTTGGTGTTGGTGCTGAGGTGAACTTTGCTGAGATTTGTCCTCAGGAGTCTTCTTATTTTTTATTTTTTTTTTATCTCCCCCCTGCCTCGCCCTCGCACAATTCACGTCTGCATTCTCATTAAAGGCCCACCGCCTCACTTAGTGTCGGCCGAGTAAGATGGCATCGCGTGTTTTGATGCCCTGCCCCATATAAATAAACTTGCACTACTAGGTACACGAAAACCTATGAAGATTACTAATTTCTAACTGATGATAACCTGACTTTGTGTTCCTCATGATCATATATACTTGGTTACTGTCGTGTTTAGTCTAAGCTCAGTTGGTCAGCAACCAGTAGAGCTTGTCAAGAATAGTCTATTTGCTCTTGTAAACCTAGTCGAGACCAACATAACCCAAAAAATCGTTTCTTTACACTTTGCCACATTTATTTTTCCGTTTCCTCAAATGAAGACTTAAATGTCACTTGTCTTTTTGCAGATGATAATTTTTGCAGATCATTTTATTTCTGGAGCATATAACCTATAAATATTTCAAGATTGTATTTTCAAGTTTTATCCATAGACCAATGTATGCAATTATTAGTTATAGATGTGAATATTCAGAATGCTCTCTTTCAGTTAATTTGTTTATTTGGGCATGGTGATAACGATTGATTTCTGGACCCAATCGCAAACACTCTATAAATTGTATCTTTCTGAAGCTTTCGCTTTCTTAACATGTTCTTGATGTAACCTGTACTGTATTCACAAATTCACAATTTTCCATTTCTTCTATTTTGTCGTGTTTCCATTGAAATACATTTTAATTGTAAAATGCCATGTTTCTGGAGCAGGTCTCCAAAGCCATTAAAAGATTGCACACCACACACTCCAGGCACAAGTTTGGACGTGCCTCTAGCATTTTCATTTTCATTTTTCGGAGAAGAACTTTCATTCATCACCAGAGTTGAATTTGAAAACAGTTGCCAGGTTCACCCGCAGGACTGCATAACCAGATAGCACGCTCTCCACATGAATGCATCTCACTCCTGCGTCCTCGCCAGATAACAAATCCGCCACATGAATGCATTTCACTGTTGCTATCCTTGGAAAGGGAAGCAACTCTTGCAACTACTAATACAGCACCTTATTCTTTGAATGCAAACAATAAATTCTGTTTAATCTGATTTCTATTTGAAAGGCAGACAACCCGTCAAAGCATATAGTTTACTAAAGTTGGCATAAAAAAAATATGCATAGCACAAAATTGGATACAGATTTTTCCACCAAAAGAAGCAATTTTGAACATCTTCAAAATAATGGTAATAATTTGAAGGAGACTGCTAAATTTTGGTTGAATTGTATACAGTCGAACCCTGTTTATATGGACAGTTTCATTCCTTGTCAAGTCATGCAGGTAACTGAATTTCCAGATGTCTGAATTTAGCAAGAGTTGCCACCCTACCCTTCATTCATCACATGCAGTGATCCATGACGTACAACAAATATATCATGGTCGTACAACTGTATAGGTTAGCATACAAACCTTTCACTCCCACTTCCCGCCAGGTCTGCTGTGCTTTCTCGTACCCCGCCGGCGTAACCCACAGATTTTTTGGCAATCAAGCAATACCCCTGCCTAGCCCCTTCAACCAGCTTACCCCCGCATCACTTTCCCAATCAAGCGACGTTAAACTCCATATTCACTCACTCACCCAATCAAGCGATCCCACTAAATAACAAATGTTATGAATTTCTACTAGCCTTTAGGATACCTTTAGCATTGGGAGAAATGGCCTGGGCTAGTGGGCTAGTGTTAATTTCAATCCCTGAGAATGTGTTTACATTTCTTTGATTTTATAATCTTTAATTCAACATGGCAGACACTGCTATATTTGCAACAGCTTTTCTTGCGTGCAATAAACATTTTTTTTGGGGGAAATCACTGCCCCTCTATCAGTCTAATCTGGTTTGGCCCTTGTAACTTGCAATCCTAACAGTCTAATATAATTTCTACTATAGCAGTTGATGCTTTCTTATGACACGAACCTTCACAATATTTATTGTCCGGATATCGGAACATAAATTGCGCTTGTTTTGTGAGTTTGGTTCCCAGAAATGTCCGACCGTAAACAGAAACTATATTTCCGGTTATGTTTTAGTCATTTTATATTGGAAGATATTGGTTCCCAGTAAAAACCATATGGATAGCGATGATGCTGGTCGGCTATCTGAAGATGAACACATTCAAGAAGTTGAGCAGCATCTGCAAAGTTTGAAAATGATTAGGCGAGGCCAAATAAAATACTTGTTTTATGGATCCATCGGACCAATTTTTGGCATATAGCCAACCCGAAAAATATTTTGGAAATATAATATTTTAAAAATAATTTGGGGAGAGATAATGCTTTATTTAGGCCACACAGACAAGTGGTCTGAGTAAGTGTATTGCCCAGAGTCAAATACATTAATTCACACCTTTTGGAAACAGTTATTTTATGGAAAACTAAACTGGTTATATCACCATTTTTATGCCTGTTTGGCCATATCCATTGTCTAATATTAAAGATAAAGATGACTGGAAACCATAAATTGGCATAATTGAGAAATCATTATTTAGTTTACAAAACACTTCATCAAATTCATTTTTTTTCACCTTCTGCATCTAGACATTTTGAAAATTAAATTCCGTAAAACAAGAAGTTCATTTGGTCTGGCCTTGTTTGTATTTGTTGAGTTACTTGTACTTGCTGTTAATGTATGTTCAGTTCATTTTGGTTGATTCCAATTTTTAAGTGTTGAAATGAAATAGGCGAAGTAGCTTGAATGGTTGTAACGAAAGGTATCTGAGGAGTATTTTCATCGTCGTGGTGTAGAATGTAGGTTCCTCTTCTGTAATAAACTCTGATGAATCCAGTCACGCATGCAATCAGATCATTTCTCAAAGCTTGCATATTTAACCACAATTTGTTTGCTTTTAGGGTTGGCTCTAACACACTGCAAAGGTAACAACCGACTAATACAGATAACAAAAGTGTATTTGCTTGCTTCATTGCGGATGTTGGCTAGTTAGCCCTGTCCAGTCTCATTTAACCATCTCCATGCTGAGGGCAACTGTAGGTGTCCTAAACAACTGTGTCTGTGCCTAATCCAGCAGGGAGAGGGTTAAGCTGGGTTTTTTCTGTTATGTCCTTGTCGGATCCGGTTGTGAAGTAATTGAGGCCCAGTTATTAATGCAAAGGAGGGAATTAGTCGGCGGTCACTCTCAGAGGTATTCAAAGCATTCTAGCATGAATTGTGGAACGCGCAAAGCATTCTAGTGCACCTTGTCCTTTTGCTAAAATATTCTTTTACTTATTGCCCACGTTCTGTTAGAAATCCACCAAATGTATCTGACAACACAATAGAAAGAAAGTCATGTAGCGGAACATTTTTGTAAATTACTGCATATATGATTGGCAATCAGACAACCATCTCTTTTTCTCTAAATTTATTCGTGCTTGTGGAACATATTACATATCTTAACTTGGTATCAGGTTTTCTGAACTATTAATGGCAATTAACTTACTTGAAGTATTATGTTCTTGATGGCAAAGAATATAGGACTTAATTTTGTTTGGGTTAGATTTGGTTCTGAAAATAGATTTCTAAACAATGGTTTTGTATTCTCATGAACATGCAATTTTGTATCCTTTGAATTTTCAAAATCATAATGAAATGACGCGATTGTATAGAAACGTGTGTCTTTTCTGGCTTAAAAAATACCTGTTTCAATATTGAAGGAAAATAGGATTTTATAACAAAACTGAATTTACTAATTTGAATACAACCCGCTGTCTTTTTGCAAGATGAAAAACATACAAACATTTTCAAAGCTGTTTGAAAACAAGTATGTTTCAATATGATCTTCACCTGAAACAAACAAAAACCTGGATATCATTAATTCAAAGATTGCTGTCTTGGGATGATCATTTTGGGAGAGCTGTGGTGGCCATGTCATAAAGTATTTCCTCTCATCAATAACGCTATTGATGATGGGATATTGACGACTGTGGTCTTATTTTCAGGTATTCTTTGTGATTCGGTTACGACCCCAGGCCAACCACGAGCTTCCTCCCATTGTGGATCATGACCCTAACATCAGCTGCGAATTGATGGACGGGCGAGATACGTTCTTGACAATGGCCAGAGAGAAACATTACGAGTTCTCTTCTCTGCGACGAGCTAAACTTTCATCCATGGCGTTCTTGTACGAATTGAATAATCAGGGACGAGACAGTTTTGTGTACACTTGCAACACCTGCAAAGCTCACGTGGAGACCAGATATCACTGTCAAGTCTGCGAAGTAAGTAACTACTTCCATCTAACGTCAGATCAGGCAAATTTAAAAAAAAAAGATTATTTTGATTAAATATTTCCACTAAATACGAACAAATTACAATATGTCAAATACTGTGGTTAATGAATGCCTAAATAGAATTCACAAACAAATTACCTAGTTTTATAAGAACCTAACTAGTATCTTCACTTGTAGTTAATCAGTGTTGTCTGTCTGTATTTCAGGATTTTGATCTCTGTATACACTGTTACAAGAAGGATGGACATCGTCATAAAATGGACAGATTGGGTTTTGACCTTGATGATGGTTCGTACTCTGGTGACAAACAGGAAAATCCTCAGGAAT
>JAVCKZ010057955.1:0-16099 GCA_034780755.1 Lepetodrilus elevatus | reverse complement strand
GAAAGAGATGTTACAGTGCCGTGTCAAGTAAATTTAACACATTTCATATCGTATCGATTTAAAAAGAATTAAAACATACGTATGGAACATTCAGATATATATTGAAAGAGATGTTACAGTGCCGTGTCAAGTAAATTTAACACATTTCATATCGTATCGATTTAAAAAGAATTAAAACATTATAAACCTACACATACGAGTCTGGTTGGTGTAGGAAGAATATGCATGAAACTCGTAAAATAATCGCATTTATCTTCTTGAAGGTGAGCAGGTACATATCTACAATGAAAACAACATACTAGTATTACGAAATCTTCTGTCAGATGGAAGTTTTCTCTGACATGCAATGCAAGACCCGGGAAGACTAGGCCTACTAAACAGCGGCAGTACTGAACACTGCAAGATTGACGTCCGTGGAAGTCTGGAACCGAACACGGCCTATAATATCCCCGCGCTGATGACGTCTGCGGCGGCATTTACACGCCACCAAGTTGTAGCCGCGAACATGACGGGGAGAAAAGCGGGGATGCTACCTCGGTGCCTTCTTTGACGGAAACGACGACGTTCTGATTATTGACCTGTTGGTGTGCGCGGTGTGATCTAAGGAAGGGGTCAAGCTCTGGCCACTGGATCGGCTGCCGGGGTCCAAGAAAATATCTCCAGGGAAGTTTGAAAGCTTTGAACGAGTGGGTGTGGGTGCAACGGCCTCTCGGAGATTGGTCACAAAAGGGTACAATTAGCAATAATTATGGTGGTCTAAACTGTTGAACATTTGGCCGCTGAATATTCCAGGTATCATGCATTAAATTGTAGTGTTTGAACTGGAAAGCTATTGAAAAGTGTATGTATGTGTGTGTGTGTGTGTGTGTGTGCGTGTGCGTGCGTGCGTGCGTGCG
Organism: Lepetodrilus elevatus; assembly: GCA_034780755.1. Lineage (NCBI taxonomy): Eukaryota > Metazoa > Mollusca > Gastropoda > Lepetellida > Lepetodrilidae > Lepetodrilus > Lepetodrilus elevatus. The sequence goes on along the minus strand of JAVCKZ010057955.1, from coordinate 15,203 downwards.
TGCATACGAGTTTTGTACATTGTGACTCAACAGAATAAGTATAACATTTCTCAAACAGAATACGTACTACGTAGTAAACAGCTAGTAAATCACTCTGCTTTTCTAAATTTATATTAGTTGGTACTGCAGGATACGTTCAACATATGCAACGCGTTAATGGTGGAGGGTGCATGTCTTGAATGTTGGTGAGAATAAAGGCCTGCCAGAATATATGTATGAGTAACGTATATAGTGCCAGTAGGCTACGGATACAGTATGCGTATTGTATTTCTACACTACAATTTAATGTACCTGAGGAAAACATGTGATCGATATATATGTGTTTACAAGTGCCGGTAAATTGAGTGCAAGCTCGGTCTTGTAAGAGGGGAGAGATACGTTTGGTACGCCACTATTTTACAGCAGATTGCTAATAATATGCCGAGTTTTTTTAAATCCTAAATTTGAATAATTTAGATAATGCATGAACTATTAAACCATCCCAGAATAAAGTATACAAGATCAATATTTACAGCATGTGCACTATGTGAGGAAATCATTTACATTCTATATGCATAGGCAATACATGAAACAGTTAAACGTTCCATTGATGACACGGAAGTTGTACGATATTTGTAAGCAATTAACGGATACACAACACACATATTATGACCTATAAAGCAATAACATTGTTCCCATGACTGTGTCGCGTGGCTGTTGTTATCACTCTATACTACCTGAAGCAGTCACACCAACTACAGTGCGTCCTCACCCGTAGGCCACATCCGGGCACTCTACCCTTCTCCACACCAATGCTTGATGATCATTATGCCCCAAAGAAACAATTTATATTTCCCGTCAACGCTTCCTAGGAGTGTCCTGATGGCTGTAGGCCCCCCAGAAGTCGGGGCCATCATGGCGTTACCCCGGGGTTGGCAAAGCGTTGGTCATCCGTGTCCTCTGGGGTTAGGGAGATATACCACACCTCTCCATTAATATTTACTATGACCTCTAACATTCAAACACGATTGAAATAATCTTGAAAACGGCTCTACTAACCAATCAAGCATCTTGCTTCTGGTTCCGTTTTCGTTTGGACACGTGTTGAACACGTTAGATGTGTTTAGTACATCAACAACTCGCGCGTGGATTCTTCTCATGGGCACCAAGTTAACGTGTCGCCGGACACTGTATAGAGTAAACTAGCGCTCGCTTCCTTGTGGAATCGCGAACACGTAACTTGGTCTAATTAACGTGTCTAAGGAGCCAGACTCGACCCGGGGCTACCCATTACTTCCGACCCATGCGTGGCATCCATGTCTTCTCTACTCCGTAGTATTAACCCAGTTCTCGTCACAGACCTTCATACTTAGCCTGGAACCGGAATATCTCGTAAATTATGTCATTATGCAAGCGAGTGTTGATGACTCACCTGTCGGTGGCACTGACCAACATATGGCTTCATAGTAATGTGTGCGTAAAATATGTCTGCGAGCCAAAGTTCTTTAATAATGTCAATTCGTCTTTGATTTCATAGGTCAGAGCCATGATCTTTTCGACTTGACTACTGCGTCGTTGTGTTGAGTCACTGTTCATCAAGGTAACCTCTGTCTATCAGCTGTCTATAGGTTTGTTGTGGTAAGGTGAATTCATGCAAGTCATGAACCAGTAATGAGCCAGGGTGGGTATTCTATGTATTAATTAGCGGCGGCCATGACCTAAGCTAAAACATGCAAGTAACCGTAGACGTGAGACGGGTATATACTACGGTGCAGAGTAGGGTCATAGTATATATCTATAATCTAGCGAGATTAATAGATATAGAGATTGATACCAAGTAGAGTTTAGTAGAAAGTGAGATAATGTTATAGGAGCCTATATATTGACACAGTTCTACAGAGTGGAAATCAATGCACGGTGCGTATTGAAACTGGTTCAAAGTGGGACCTGTGCACAAGGAAGTTGGCATATAATGACGTAAACTCGACACACAGTGAGACTGGTACGATGTAAAAGTCACTGTTACAAATTGAGATTGGAACAATAGGTTATCAATGGATTGGTACGAAAGTCCATAAGACAATATCTCAAATAAGTTCATCACGTGGTGAAAAGAATTGATGAACAAAGTATGTCATTCAGCTTAGTTCTACTATGAGTTCCCTGCTAAGTATTGCACACTTGACTCGGTATCCTGCTTCCGAACTAATCACGTGACATCTGCTCGTGCCCATGCAAATATATACTAGTGCTGGCATATGATATGCTAGTTTATGGACAATGCCATGTCAAAGTGGAACGGATACGAAGCCTAAGTCTTGAAGCTATATATCTATGCACATACTCGTTATTGTGTGTCTTGGCCTTGTTGTATGATGAATGCCGACGTATCGTCAACATTCGCAGATATATACATTCATTAAATTAATGTTCTTAAGAAATTGCTTGTTTTTGGTGACCTTTAAATTCTGATCTGTATTGACAGTGTAATAAGCTCTAGGTTAATAGTTTTTCAGTACTTGATCCAATTTGAAACGACTTTCAATAATGACCAACAACTAGTATCCAGATATGACCTCACCGACTCGTATTTAGCGAAGTACTGCTCTGAATACATAAACTATTGTCCAACCCAGAAAGACTTATCTGTCATGTGTACAGTGCATTATTTTCATTAATTTTCCAGGTAGGCCGTATGCATACCACACCAACACTACTCTGAATACCAATCACTCTCCATACCAGCCAATCTCATCCATTCCAAACGTTCAATAACAGGCACTGAATACCAGAACATTTTAGTCCCAGCCACTCGTGCAACTATACCACTCACCCGCGATCCATACCACCCATCCATACCACTCACCCGCGATCCATACCACGCACCCGCGAACCATACCACCCATCACATACCACACACCCACGATCCATACCACGCACCCACGATCCATAACACCCATTCATACCACTGACCATACCACCAATTCGGACCAGCTCACCTCTCTCTGCACACTTCCACTTGCACCAACACGCCAGCTATAAGTCGTCGTATTTTCAAAAGTAATCTTTGGAACAGTTTCTCATGAATTCATTCATTAATGTTGAAGACTAAAGTACACGGCTTCCTAATACGCAGCCAATGCTTGTAATATTCAGTACGTCAAGAGGTCTCCATCCAGGTTAGGTTACATCTTCCTGCATTCAACACGATTCTATTGCAAAGAAATTAAAATCTATACGCAATGAAAAACTTGATATGCTTTCAACACAGGCAGGAAGTACCTGCAAGACTTATTTGGATGTATACGTTAGGTTGTTTTGTTGATATCAAACAAAAATGTTTATTACCTATTTAAATAATGAAAGTGTTAGATTGCACCAACATCCATACAAACAACATGACCTTCGTAAATTCGTTCATGAACGAATATGTGGCCTGCATAAGTATGCAACGTCTTCTTGGCAGTGTTCCCTTCAATCAATAGTAAATCAATACCAAGGGAGATGATCCCAGGAAGGTGGAAGGAATGTTCGATGATGGCATTATTCGCACTACAATTGCACCAATCAGTTTCAAGCCGGCATTGACGTCATTGCTACATCAATGCCACTCGCAGACAGCAGAAGCTCCGTGCAGCAACATCTGAGCACGCACGCAGGCTCTCTGACATATAGCGGTGCGGTGTGAAGAGCACTGGGTATTGGGATTTCCCCGTGTGCTCTGGAGACGTCTTCTGTTGTGCTGCTGTTAGTCATCCATGTTTACAAACACACACACAAGTTTACTAATGGCAGTAGGTCATTGAAGTCCACAGGTCACTTGAAACAAATAACCTACTGGCTTCACAAACACAAACAATGTCGTTTAACTAGGACAGCATTTGGTTCCATACTTTGGAACCTGTCGTAACGTCAAATATCCATTGATTAAAAAAGAAATCCAATATAACATTTTTTTTTCGTTTTTTTTTCACAGATTGACGTAGATAGTGGTCTGATTCTTTGAGTGCTATTCGACCTGGGAAATTTAAAACCCCATTGATGCCAACGGTGCATATGTCATGTCTGTTCCCGGTCCTAATGTTCATCGACCAGAGTTGCTGTCGGGAGAACCAGGCAGGGCCAATGAACTGATGGCGGGGCCAGAGACAGGCTCTATTGACCGGGCGTTGTAGTGTGGGCCCGCGATTCTAGGCTGAGAACTGGATCGGAGATCGAAGAACGTCCTTCGGCGTCCTGCACAGCGTGGTTCGTGTCAACGTGATTGAATGTCGGTCCGACGTCACGGATGGATGGTTCAATTATACACCGCTAACTACAGCTACAGGGTGTCCAAATACTTGATTTGAAAACCTTTGTCGATAATATGGTAACATGTTGGGTTGGATTATTTTGCATTATTATAACAGATTTGTGTGCATTTTTGTAAGAGAATACAGTACCGGGGATAAGAAAAGAGAAGATCTGTTGCATAATGAATGCTAGTCTCCATGGGCCAGGTCCAGAGCTGTAATCGATTCCGGCTAACCCTATCGTAAGATGAGGATATTGACCACCTCTCTCTTACTATAAGTTTATAATCAATTGTAAAGATAATGTAGCTTCTTAGGACTGCCCCGATGACTGTTTTCAAAGAGGACAATCAATGTAACGTCACCAAAGTGTTCCTAAACTAGACTGCTTCCTCGTTGGAATCGCAGAACCACGGTATCCCACTTCCTGTTTCTTAGTAAGTAGGAGAGGGTTCTGTAGTCTAATCGTGGATATACACGAACAGCTTCCCAGGCCATAAACCTACTACAGAACAGCAGGCTCTACCAACAAAGGCAACTCTCCGACTACCTTCCGTTAAAAATACACCTTGTACCAAATAGCGGTCATTCCATGTTTGTGCTCGTGTCTGACGAGAAACGTTGAAAAATCTAGTTCCATATATTTTTTGGTTTACTGTATCTATGACCTGATAGTAGCTTCGTAGCATGGCTGGGTATACAAATTGTCTTCCAAATGTGAATACCATAACAGGACACTGCAGCGTCCAATATCTGGATTCGTGCACCGTCAGTATATAATTTAGATGACATCACCGGTCAATTTGTAATTTGGATGTGTACACTGGAGTCAATTTTGGTCAAACTGATACAACTGGAATTATATCGAATGCCAAACAGTCAACTTCCTATTGCGTAACATCCGTGTTCTAAACGAGCTCTCCGGTTGTCTATATTTATGTTTCAGCCCCAGAGCCAATGGCATTGCTTGATTACGAGAACACAATGCATGGCTACCTGTAACCGAGAACTTTTTATATTTGGGGGTTTAGAGTGGCTTTCTTTCACTTACTAGTATAACAGGACTTGTCAGTTTAGGGCAGGAAGAAACCCGCAACATCCGTAGCGCTGAATGTTGCAGTAAGCCATAGCGCACTGGCTGGTACTGACAGACCAAGGATGATGTCTGCAGTGCCACAGAGTAGTCACACGGAGTCTGTGTAGTGAAAGTGCTGTGTCAGGGAGATGAAGGAACAATGACTTGCATTTTGTTTGTATTTATATAGATTGTAATACAATATAGGTTGTGCTGTGAATCCGGACACACGCTTCCTGCTTTACTTGATACAAGGTGGTGTGAAACAGATACTAGTATTTGAGATTTGCCACTACACTTGCAATGTGAAACTCAGAATTATGAACAAAATCGATGAGTTCACAGTTATGGAATTTCTGAAGGGTTTATGTAATAAGATTCAACCCTAATATAGGACAGGACTTATTATCGTCGAAACCACTGACGGCCATGATAGCATTTCTCAAGTTATAGTCGCATATGTGCGTGCTTCAGTTGCTTCGTATTCTGCAATACTGTATGCAGTATACAGTCTACAATAATATTTACACATATGAATATTTATTTTCCGTTTCTTTACTTACGTAGGTAGAAAATAATACATATCATAACATCAGTTCAATGTTCCGTGAGTTCAAGTTCTGCATAACAACCACCATTAAATTACTGTATATGAAACAGAGGATGATGCGGATCTTATATCACACCCGGCTACATATAGACGGCTACTATTTCTTTCCCATATACACGTAGTCTCAAACATACAGTTGTTTGTCAGTGTTGAGTGAATAACCTAAACATATACTTTTGCATGTACTCTGGGTCATCTGACCATGTCAGAGGTCAGCTGATCATGTTAGAGGTCACACGTGATTGCACCTTTTGAAGAAGTATGGCCACACATATCCATGTATGTATCCAGATCACTCTGGTCGCGGTACCCTGGTCGCCAAGCGCAACCCCAGACACGGAGGTTGAAGTACTAGGTACTTATTGAATTCGGGGGCAAGATCCGGGGGCGTTGCTACGAAAAGTACAGCTGTATTTCATATGTACAGGGTGTACAGACACCATATAGGTCAGAATGACGTAGGTACAGGGACTTCTTCCACCGACTTGCTATCTGGGACATCGATCTACATACAAATCTGCTGTCTACATTAATAAGGCCAGACAGTAGATGTGGTGAAATATACGTGTGGACTTGTGGACTTAGCGTTTGAATGCGCTCTGGTACGATGATTTTCTTAGGTCTACGAAAACTGCCTAGCTGATATGTCCCCTAGGGCGTTGTCGGTTAGGGCGGCGGTGCAATAGCATGGGTGGACAACATATCCATTGGCTTCGTTGTGTACAGAATGAAATAAACATTCTGAACATTCTACTGGAACAAATTGTGTTCATTGTATGTTCATAATATGTGTACTCTCAGCTATGATGTTGCAGTATTAAGGCACTGTGCGTGTGTCACGCGTATATAGGGCCTTAGAGTTAATGTAGTTACGGATCAACAACTCGGGTTATGAATTAAGTCGTATTCACATCAACAGCACAGTTTAGAAAGTCTGCGCGTGTACAGATTGTAACGTCGATGCATATCTTCAGCACATTATTATTATTATTATTATTATTATTATTATTATTATTATACACATTCATATAGCGCAACTATCCAGAACAACTGCTCACGTGCACTCAATTCATAATCAACTCCCTGGGGTATCCTTCCGGGTACCCATTCTCTGCTGGGTGAACAGGCATTTTTTAACTAAGCCACTTGTCTAAGGTCACAAGCTTTTCAGCATGAGATTCAGTGTGAAACACATGCTATTAAATATATTCCCATCTGCAGCACGAAGTACAAAGTATACATCAGTAGCATAGGTTACACAGTCTTCACAGGTCCTCATTCAATAATTGTAAATAGAGAATATTTATTTCAACGCGTCTCGCACATTTAACTAAATCCAATTATATGCACACCAACGGAACTAGTCTCGGGATGCTATAAACATGGAACCATCCCTAAAACCGTGTTCATATCTGCTGTATTTCGAGGCGAAAATAATACGATAGTGTTAGGTATGCATGTATTTTTAGCCTATATCTAGTATATATATAAATCATCCATCAGTGCAGATAGTCTGCCAGTTATGATTAACTACGTCGAGAGTGTATACAGTACACCCCAATTCCTATTATTTACTTTATTGGTACGTGAACGTCTCCGCGACCGTCCAGCCGTCGCGAACATGAACTATGACGAGGATTTGTCAATAAGCACAGCCAACGGCTGGTTAATACCCAATAAGTAAAATATGATAACTTAGTAACTTATTATTTTCTCAAAACCATGCACCCACGGTAAACAACCCATATATGTAGTCTGACAGGCAATGGTGTAAAATGTGTGCGAAATTTGAATTATGACAATTCCCATCATTTGAAATGAGGGATTAATCTAACGCAGAAATAGATATGTCGATCATATCAATAATAAAGGTTAAATATGATTGATATATCCGAGATTTGAGATTCTGAACTGATACCAAGACTGGGATAGGCCTATACCCTCTACACAGCGTTGCGACGACTCCGATATCTGTGCTCCGACATATACCGGTATCTGAATAAGAACTCTGTTCCCAGGGCGTCTTCGGTCATATTGATCGAACTGTTTAGGCGGGACAAATGCAGCCCTCGCGTGCACCTCCATTTCAGAACCCGCGCGCATGCGACTATAATTACTTCCGCGTTGCATGTTAAAAATAAATAAATGTTATGCAATGCCTTGCTTAGTTCTTGTTATGTATATTTAAATAATATTTGATATTACATCTGAGAAATGACTGAATATTTCCGAAAAAAACCCAAGCAAACCAAAACAAACCAACAGAATACCTTAGAAAAAGATCGATCGATCGATCTTTCAATCAGCAAGCAGTGTTTATATATTGTAAGAATCCATCATCTCTGATATTCGTAATGTAAACATGTCTATGCAATCGTAAGCATGTATTACTTACGGATGAATGTTATTAACTGTATAAAATTCAACATGCGATAGTGCATATCTCCCGGCACGAAACGCAGTGAACTCGCCCGACGCTTCTGATTGGTCGGAAGACGGGGCTATATAAAGCGCCGTCTGCTAAATGTACACATCGCGTACATCGCTGACTAGCGCAGGGGTGGGTGTGTCGTTTGTGCCAGTAATACTGAACTTTTTCTTATTATTTCTGCATAGTTCTTTGACGATTTCGTAGCATTATGGCTGAAGAGGAGATTACATTTAACAGAATGCCAAGATGTAGTCCACCGAACATGGGGCCGACTCAACTCCGACTGTATATCTGCCCCACTACAGGGGGAAGTGTGAGACTGGTGGTTCCTTCTTCTGAGACTGTTCACGGACTGAAAATTGCTATATCACGCAAAGTACGCATTCCTCCAGAAAGGATTAGTCTACTGTTCAAAAACAAGTAAGTTTTCCCATTCATTCATTACCGTGATTTTGTCTTTCTTTGTTGTTGTACCGTTGCCCGCCCCTTGGCATCCGAGTTGCGGTTTGCCCCCGTGACCCCTATCTCACAGTGGGACAGGCCACTTCTCTTGCCCTCCCGACTCCAGGAACAAGGGCGTGCATGTGTAACTTTAGGGAACGTCTCTAAATAATGTTTATTTTTAACGCCGAAAGTTTGCACTGCAGTCGATTTTCTGTTCCAGACTTTAGCGTGCAATTATTTTACTACGAAGCGCTTCCTAGTATAGTAGTACGGCTCTGGATCAATAAGCCAGTCACTACTGCTTGTGCTTCATTCACTGCCAGTGGTCGGCGGCGTTCTGCTAACAACTTGAACAAAGGGCATTCCAGACAAGCATTTTTTTAAGAAACAAAGAGCCGAGTTGGATAACAACACAAGATACTGCAAAATTCTACTTCGGTATTTAATGTTTGCAAAAGTATGAACCTTTTTGCTTTGGTTGCTCTCAGTTCTAGAAGTTGAAGCATAAGTTACGCCCATAGTTTAGTCTGTGCAGAATTTGGGAGGAGCGTCACGTGCGTCCTTTTGCCCCTCCAGCGTTGTGTAGGTGAACCGGTGAATGAACCCCGGGGGTGACTTGCAACTCTACCAGGCAACGTGGGGGTCGGGCACTACCGAGAGTCGCTGTATGTGACTCACTTCGTTATAGGGGGACTGTTGAGCACACGCACACCAGACAACGCTGTGTCACGTGTGCGTCTGTGGCAACCGCATCATCACAATACTAGAATCTAAAATCTAGTAAGCAGAAGGTCGACACTGATGACCAAACTGTATATAATTAAGGACGGACGAGAAGATAGGCTTGGCTGATTAGAAAGCCTGGCCCCGAACAAGCCATGTACATACACGAAGATATATAACTTGGTCGATGTCAATATTGATACAAACTGGAGATCGTGTTCATGTTGACGTCACAGAGCCAGCTGGGATAATACCCATGAACTTATACACGTTCGATCTATGTGAAGATTTATACAAAGTCGGACACCCACTTGCATACATAACTCCTACACCTTCAATGACTAAACCTTGAGAGGTACCATGGCATTTGTCGAGGTATACGTATAAGTCAACGATGACGTCGATGCCCAGCGCAGCCGGTACAGACCGCACTGCGCCAGTAAACACCCGGTGCGTGGCCGGTGAACGCTCAGGGTGGGTCCTAACAGAATGAGGGTATATACAATGATAATACACGAAATTGCGCAGCTACAACCCCACTTCCTCGTCTATGTCATGACGTACATTCTGGAGGCTCATATACACTCTTAAGCGTCTTTGTATACTACTACAAGTGGCGAATGAAGATTTCAGTAAGCCGTGACTATCCTATGAGTATTCTAAACACTCGTATCATCACGGCGTGGGTATATATCATGTTTGCGGGCACGATTTCATTATACTAGAGCAACCTATCTCATCCTTTAGGATTCCTTTCATTCTACGTGTAATTTACTGGTGTGGACTGCTTTCTTCTTTTCGTGTTTCCGGATTAAAACCATGCACTGTGGTGGTCCATTTTCCAGGCTGTATCTTCCAGGGGACCTGTCCTAGCCAATATGTTTGTACCTGTAAGCTTGTAGTACCTGTTAATTGCGCTATTTCAGTCACGAAGTCCCAGGTGCCCCCCCTGTTATGTACTGTGAGGTCCTCCTCCCTGCCGTGAATACACGCCTATATTAATATCCAAAATAGTTATTATTACGACAAACTGTAGTTTGATTGATATTATTAGACCGTGGGGGACAAGAAAGTATTTACAGTAGTCACAGTTCCTTCACATGCTGTTGTGGACCACACGATCTTACATTATATTACTGGAGAGCTTTCTATGCGATTGATTGTTTATGTATTTTACACATGAGCGCGTCATCTGCACACACACTAAGACTAAGAGCTATCGGCCAACTCGTACATAATATAGAATTAGTTACTAAATATATTAGTCCACGAGCGTCTGACTCACCGATGTATCAGTAACATTGATATTTCACAATTCTCTGATCGTCGCAAATGGGTGAGGATGAGTGTCAATGCATAATAAATTAGCTCTACATACATAAGAAGACCATCATACAAAAAAAAAGAGAGAGAGAGAGAGAGAGAGAGAGCATTTGGAAAAGATGATGAAGATGAGATATAAATGGCATCGAGCTCATTATGGATTATGGAATTATGGAACAGTTGCAAAGGAAACTTTGTTTTGTATGGTATGAACTTTGAAAGTGCTTTATCCTCTAACCACACACACATGCAGGTAAGTAATCAGAGTACATCCCAACACTATAGTATACACAAGCCAGCGTCATGACCTGGAACAGGATGTGGTATTTCTAATGCACAGACTGGCGCGCAGTCTAGCGTGCGGAAGTCGGTCACCTAACTGTATATATACCTGTCGGGCATGACGCCAAAAGTGAATATCGCTGTAACGGAGCTATAAGAGTTCAAAGGTCACAGCTGACAGTCGGAAGTTATAGCACGTAACCTTGTGCCAACCTCGAATTCAGATAATGTTGATGGTATGAGCGGATACAGATGTCCCCAATTTTAAAGGACGAAACCATCGTATTGGGGTAACGTTGACTGATCTGGCTGAGCTATAGGAGACGATCTTGCCCCACAGCATGACTGCCGGATTAGGGAGGGTCTGACATACATTCTGGTTATATCTGGCGTTACACCTAGGGTCAATGCACTACGAAATCAGCTCTAGCTGGGCCAACCCTACACGCAGTGTACTAATAAAACATAAGACTACATCATGGTTAGAACGTGCTGTGTCTGCTAGAGAACCGCGGGGTACTTCTAGATCTATTTCTGGAAGAGTATTGTAAAGTTGAAAGTTACGGAAGAATCTGTGAGCAGAAAGTATAGCTTCTTTAGTATAGAGAGATGCTGTGCTGGTGTAATGCAAACGTGTACTGCTATTAAAATGGATAAGTGTTGTCTAATAGGAGAAGTGAGTAATCCTCTATAATTATCATCAATTCATCATCTGATGGTGTCAGCTGTTCATGTAGGAGGTTTGTTCCAAGGCATCGCCACCAGTTACGAAGTAGCAACACTCTACGACCGGGGTCTTGTTTTCTAGTAATCCTAGCAATGCACGAGGAACACACATTATAAGAAGTATACGTGTAGGCGTATGATCTAGATAGATTGGAGTAGACGTGTGATTTTTTAAAATAAACTGTTACTACGAGAACTGCTGATGACGCTGTGGAGTCGGCAGGTTCGTTGCTGGTTATCCAGTGAACGTCCTGGCTTCTGTTCTTTGTACTGCGGAGAGCTCTGTATATATAGGGAGGACAAACCTGCATGTTGGTTCGAGCTCGCCTGGAGTGCGTGTACCTGGCCATGTTCCCGCTGAGTACACCTGGCCAGGAGTTTATGGGCTTTTCCATGTTGATGCTCTGGGAGGAATGGAGAGCAAACCCGCTAGATGTGCATTGTGCGGGGTCGACGTGGAGGGGACGGCCCGGCGTTTCCTATGTGTACAAGCGGGGACCGGCTGGTTCATCGCCTGGGGCTGGTTTATGTGGCCTGGGGATAGATGATGTGGCCTGGGGATAGATTATGTGGCCTGGTCTGGGGATAGATTATGTGGCCTGGGGATAGATGATGTGGCCTGGGGATAGATTATGTGGCCTGGCCTGGGGATAGATTATGTGGCCTGGCCTGGGGATGGATTATGTGGCCTGGGACTAGGATATGTGGCCTGGGGCTAGATTATGTGGTCTGGGGCGGAACTACTGTATGTTTTATTTGTCGGAATAATAGCTTACAAAGCTCAAGTTTATTTGTTACCCTTATTTCAGACTTAACCTAAATATTATTCTTCTACCATAAGCACTATTTCCATACGTGTAGTGTAGCTACCACGGGGTTAGTTTAGGTGACCTGATGCCGGTGTAGGTGACCTGGCGCTGGAATAGATGCCCTGGGACCGGCGGATCGGATCTGGGGCTGGTAGGAGATAACTTGAGCCATGCTGTGCCGAGTGGTTCCTTCTCACGGCGTCTCCTACCTGAGCCAGGTGTGCTGAATCCGCGCCACATCGTGTCCACAAACACATTGACCTGCGAACTGCTGCCCACGTCAGATGAGATTATCTCGGCTCAGGACCCAGAAACACGCGCCTGTCCTACTTGACCCAGAAAACTCCCGTTATAATGCATGTACATTATAGATAAACTAACCGCAGTCCAGGCTGAAAGTGTATCTATCAATCCTGCTAACTTACTGGTAGTATATAGGAAGGGGAGCCAGTGAACAACTTTGACATCCCCAACAACTCTCTTTAGTGCAAACCTATATAGATTTAATTCAGTGTCATGAAACCCGATCTCTTTACTCTCGTGCCCCAGACTCCAGGTTGAGTTGCTGACCAAGCTTTCCCTGCTATCCCCACGTGTCGACACACACCCAGTCTTTGTTAAGCCCAGGGTTCCCCCTAATGTACGCCTCCTCAGCAGAAAGTCGGCAAGTAGAGCAGGAACAGCGTCACTGGCCAAATTGAATTACTTACAGAGACGCTGTTATGTAGGGGGAATAAGTTCATCCAATGTAATGAAATGGGTACGTGCATTTATTAACAGGTCGGGGACGACCGTTGTTCGTAATACGTCGATCCATCGTTCTAGGGACGTATACTTCGAACGACGGTCGTCCCGGACTTGTGTAATACCATTTCCTTTGCAAAATATGCGATATGTTTGGCAAGGCCTCCGATTACAGCGCCCGGACTATTATTCTGTCGACTTGATCGATGATAACGAACAAGGAAGTTATGTTGGATCTGAAATCTGTATACGTAATGTCTTGTTCTAGATCGAGCGGATATTGTGAAAATACCATAGAATGAGAGAATAAGAACATGAAGATGTGATTGTCATCCTGAAGAAGACAATGGGGACAAAACATTGATAAATATTATGGATATAGTGAAAACTAAAAATAAGATGTTTAATGTTGTCATTTCGGAAGTTTCAAATTTAAAATGCGGAGTACATTTATGATATGATATATACATATTTATATAGCGCAAACATCCAGCATAGCTTTGCTCAGATGCGATTATGTAGTATAACCACACGGTATAATGCTAGAGAAAGTGTATGAAGATGCACTTGAAAACGCTTTCTATAACACGTCAAAAGTGGAGGTCTTCAAATCGCCATCTACCGGTGACGGTGTCAGTGTCAAACACATCCCCGCTCGGTGTCGCCCCAGTCTCGGCGTCCTCCCATTGTGTACCGTGAGCGTCAAGCGTGCTACACACCACCACATGACACAGCCTGACAGATAATCGCCGCACTTCCTTCCCGCGGACATTTACCTGTGTCAAACACTGATTTAACCGAACTGTGCTCCCCCTCAGAGAACGAGCTCGGACAAAAGCAGCCAAAACCGCAAACGACGTGGTTGCGATTTACAACCGCGTCGCGCTAGCCTAGTTATAGAGCTCGCTGGTCAAATGTTGGGTGGATTCCTATGTGAAAGAAGGGTTCTTTGTTTGAACTTTGCAGCCGTCCCGTTATAATGCTATCGCGTTCACCTGGGAACCGACAGCCAACGTTTTAGAAAGCGGCTTGAAAATTATATAACGAACGATACGATTTCTAGTTAACCCTGTACCAAGCGTTTTCTGTATCCACCAAGGTTTCCTTCTAAGTAAAATACGTATTTAACTTAGTACTTTAATAATGAGAACCGTCCGCGATGGTATATTGAACATAAGTATATATTAAACATTGCTCATTAGTGTATAGATGAACCTAGTGATTACCTTCCTATTTCATTCCAATTAGCTATTGATATATTGAAGGTATTGGAAAATGTATAAATACAATGCAATATTGCAATGGCATGAAGAAAAGATGGCTCCTTGTACTTGACGTATAGGATTTGGATGTTAGATTTAGCAGAAAGAAACTGCTTGATACCTCACAGGGACATCAGTACATGCTACATATGCATTCATCTGGTAGGATTCAGTATATTAATACAGAAAAGGGCCTAAGTAGGCCGTTCCCTTGAGCATCAGAAATGATTAGATATCGGTTATAAATGCGTAATTATTAAAAATATTCGATTGCACGTAAACGCAAGCCAGGCCCCGCTGGCTGACAATAGTACAAGCTACATATGAAAGGTGGGGGAAGTTAATATCTGTCGTTACTCTCAGAAGTAAAAGGTACTATAAAGAACGTTGATGGAAGACTACAGAAACCGTCCAAGGATTGCAACCAAAGCTTGATGAACTACAAACTAGTGCCCTGGGTATCGTTTCTCGAAGCTCTGTTAGCCGCTAATATAAGGGACCAT
>JAVCKZ010057944.1:0-16102 GCA_034780755.1 Lepetodrilus elevatus | reverse complement strand
GAAACCCAGTTAGGCAAATTCTTAGTACTTACGAACTTCTTAGGACTTACGAAGTTTCGAGAATACGGGCCCAGGTCGTTAAAAAACTTGATACTGGTTGGGGCATTTATTAAAGTCTGAAAGAAACAAATTGCTTGTGAAAAATGTGATATTTTACTTTGCTTCCTTCAAATTTGGTTGAAGAAACGTAAAATATAACACGAATGGAGGTAATTTTGCAGGGAGACTATTAACAAAGATGGCAGAATTTTATTAAAATAGCTTTTATTGCAGCAGGGCGTTTAATACGTCGAATACGGTAGTCTAATAACCCAAATATTTTTTTTTGTCTTTTTTGTTACCAACACATTGGTTATGTTATCAAAAGTATATATGATTAAAGTACAATGGAGTCGTACAATGCTCGTACCTTTTCTAATGTGCATTGATGTGGATGATAGTAAACTATCACAAAGGTCTGGAATAACTAGCCTGGAGAAATGGTAAAGAAATCCCAAGTTTCCGAACCATTAGACAGGTATGAATGATTGCTGTAATTTCTTTCTTTATATTTTTGTGTATTTTTGTTGAAATACGAATAAATTATTTGCAATTAATTATCACTCACAGAGTAGATTACTGCATCATTTTCTGATATATTCATTTGAACGTACAGTAAATCGATGATTGAGTTTTTGTCGCAAGTCAATATCGATTTTCTTGAATATTTGTAATAATTAGCTTTGCTGCGAATCTTGTACAAGTTTCATCTGTTTCAGTTTGACTTGAAAGCAGAGGCAGAATCCTTGAGAATCACTGTAGGAAATGAGAGGGTTCAGAAGGACCGAGAACATGAGGATTCCGCACGACGAAACTCGCCTCTGTCAAACCGCCTAGGTCCACCTGTAAACGAACGGACAGATAAACACAGAGACCGAAACATGGACAACCGCGACAGAGAGAAGGGAAGATCGGACAATCGAGACAATCACGGGCATTACGAGAGGGACAGACAACGTAGTCGAGAAAGGGAGGGCGATCGGGGCTCGCACGACAGTCGCTATCGAGAACGCGAGAGTGACCGTGGCTCGCACGATGGTCGGTATCGACAGGACAGGAGAGACGATCGGAGGGATGACTACAGAGGCGACAGAAACTCTGACAGCAGAAGTGATCGCAGGGACGATTTACGAAGAGAACAGAGAGATGACTATCGCGATGACCGGAGGAACGGTAACAAGGGCGATTATCGGAATGACCGCAGAGACAGTCGGAAAGATAGTGGCCACAGCGATGGTAGGAATGACTATAGAGACAAACCCAGAAGGGACGATTTCAGAGATGATCGAAGAGGTGATAGAGATGATCAAAGAGATGATCACCGGGAGGACCCAAGAGGTGATCGTTTTGATCCTCGTGAAGGCATCCGACAAATTGGAAGCGACTTGCACCGACAGTCTAGTGGCGATTCTTGGAGATCGGAGCAGGAACAACCTTCATATAGAAGAGATGATCCTTTCGGACTTGACAGTCTTCGAGGTGGCAGCAGGAACAGTCGTGAAAGAAGCATTGATGGTAGAGACAGTGACCTGCGCAGAATTCCATCGCCTAACCGGCAGTCGGTACCACCGAGAGACGTGCCAAGTACCTTTGACGTGGACAGGTTTGGGTTCCCAGGTGGTAGACCAGTGGTGGAGATGGGATCGGGCGAGAGGCTGCACGAACCACCTGCAGTGCTGCCACCAGCTCCTAAACCGTTGAAGTCCATCCTCAAAAGAAAGGCGGAACCATCGACAGAAAGTGCTCCCAGTATTCAAAGTGTTACTGGAGGTACACAGGATTTCAGTACGCCCAGTAGTACTGCCGGTAATTCGAGCTACGAGAGTCAGGTGGAAGACTTTCTGAAGAGCCTTCAATTGCCAGGGTCACGGCCATCTGCAGCCGTCGCGCCAACGTTTCCAGTAATGCCTGTAATGCCAGCCGCACAGCATGAATTCGGTCAGACTTTGAATCTTCCCGGTTCAGGCCACAGTGACACTAGCCAAACTCCTGTAACAATTCCCGGTTTTGAACACGTTGATCATGGCCATGCCCCTGCAAAGGTTCCTGGGTTGGGTAACCCTGTTATGAATGTTGATGATGAGGAACAGTTTTTGTACGGCGAAGCTGGTTCTGGTAGCATGCCACCCAGAGAGAGTCTCTTCCCTATAATGAAAGATTCTTCTCAACCGAAGCCCAAGCCAGCAAGTCCACCGCATGTGCCTCCATCAGCCACGCAGTCAGATTTACCATCGTGGATGAATCCTCAGCCAGAGGCGCAAGTACCTGTTGAACCACCGAAAGATGATATGGACAAGACTATCCAAAACGTGCTGAAGTCCATTGGATTCAATTTCGATCTGTCCAAAAGGATGCAAGAGCTTGCAAAGGTCAAGAAAAAGAAGGAGGAAGACAGTCGATTTTCAATCAACCAGAACGCGTCGTTCCTGGGAGGAGGTATTGCCGGTAGTGACATCAAGGAGAAGCTGTTTCAGAAAGAGAAGAGGCTGGAGATGAAGGAGCGAATCATGCAGACGGCAAAGAGCCATGCCTCCAGAGAGAGCAGTGCTATGCAGTTTGTGAATCAGGAACCTGCTTCCAGACCTCAGAATTACCCACATAGAGAGCATTCCAGAGAGAAGTCGTCGTACGATTATAGAGACTCACGTAGAGACTCCAGGGAGCGTTCGCCACACGAGTCAAGGGAGCGTTCGCCGCACGATTCCAGAGGCCGTGAGAGCTACAGATCTGAAGCACCTGTGGCAATACTTCAACAAGCTCAGTTCTATGCTACAAAACCCCCACCTGGATATGGCAACACTGCATCTGCTGATCATCCTGGTAAGCCTCCTTACTATCCAGGGAGTCAACATAGCCTTTCCTCCGGTCAGACCCATTATTCCCCAGGACATCGCCCGTCCATCTCTCCAGAACGTCAGACTAGGAAGCCATCCAGGATCCGCCAGAGTATGATTTCATATAGTACAGATTCTGATGATGACGACGGTGAGAATGAAGTCAGGAAAATTGTCACCCATCCAGTGAAGAGAGTACGGGAGAAATCTCCGGAATATTCTCGCATTGTCCTGGCGCCAAAGTCAAAGAAACGAGAGAGCAGTCCTACGACGAAGCTGATGAAGCAGAGCGAGCATTCCAAGCGAAGACGCAGCAGGAGCCCCATGAAGACGGACATAAAAATATCTGTTACCGCCGACAAGAAGGAAGTGTTTGTCGACGATAGTTGGGAAGAGCTTTCACTGAAAAGTGACCCAGCCATCAGGGACAAGTGGAAAGCCGTTCCTGGGAAGGAAAGAGGTTTGTCTAAAGACTATTCTGTTAAAGTAGAGAAAGCGGTACTCAAACACCCCGATCCTTTGCCCAAAGTACCAATTGTACAACTCACCGCAGGAGAGCGGCAGACTCTGCTGAGGGAATCGGAGGAACGCAAGAGGAAGCTTCAACTCCTGGAAAGAGAACTCGGCAAGCTGAAGAAACATCAGAACGAGATCATGAGGAAGCGTCGCAGACAGCGGGATGGAGATAAAGATCCGCTGCTCGTGCAGAACAGCAAACTGCAGGAGGAAATCTCGGCACAAATTAAACTGTTGCGGAAAGTGTCCGACGAGTCTGACTTTGCACTGAGGCACAGCGAAGGTCGAGATGCCCTAGGTTCAGGCTCTCCAGCCATGGACAGTGAGGTGAGTTATTGAGTAATTTATATGTTTCTGTTTTGTTTTCCCCTTGTTAAAAACTTGAAATAATTTTGTATTCGAAGTATACCAACATCACGGAATACCATGGAATTACCATGGAATGACATCTGTCATCTTGTTTATTATCTTTCTTGATCGCGTTGACACAATGTCAAAGTTGGTGTTGACATTCAAATCAACGGTTTAACAATGTATTAAAGTCGCAGTATGAGTGTCAAAATGTCTAAATTTAAAAATGTGTCTTAAATTTTTAAATGTTGATTATGATAAGAATGTTGTTGCGTATGGGTGAAATATTCCCGCTGCGACGTAAAGCATTGTACTGACAGACCTGTTGCCTCCGACAGTCTTTAAAACGACACTTTCAGCCTACTGTCAGCAGTCGGGTCATGCATATTTTCTCATGTTTAGGAGCCGACCAAGCCTACTGAATTGCTGAAGAGACATGAATTTTATGACCCTGGAAGTCACTGGTGTTCAGTTTGCAATCAAGTGTCTGTGTCTTTGTTTGAACACTTGACACACCTTCAATCTAAGAAGCACAAACAGGTACAGCTTTTTTACCTCCCTTTACTGCACATGGCATAGTCTCGTCATGTCTTATGCTCTCGTAGGGAGCACGAATTGAAAGTGAAAATAATTCTCAATTTGGCCTATGTTGAAAGTGTTCATTTCTCTGCTGGTTTTGTTTATTGGTGTTCTTTAGTAATAATTTCAGTACTGCAGAGATATTGTCTTCTGTCGCACAGAAACGCAGCCTGTACGAACGTCCTTGGCTAGAGGAGATCTTGAAAAACGAGACCCCAGTAGACAAGACGATCCCTGTTAGCCTGGAAGCAATAAAAGGTTTGTGTTGCCGAGCATCAATCTGTATTTATCTTGTCCCAGTTTCCATAGTTATTATAATTTTGCTATATATATCGGAAGTATAAAACCAGATATGGTCATGTTAGTGTGCAATGTATAAA
Source organism: Lepetodrilus elevatus (assembly GCA_034780755.1). Lineage (NCBI taxonomy): Eukaryota > Metazoa > Mollusca > Gastropoda > Lepetellida > Lepetodrilidae > Lepetodrilus > Lepetodrilus elevatus. Next base: position 11,403 of record JAVCKZ010057944.1, on the reverse strand, counting down.
GGCGGAGATCCACGTGCGACTTTCCTTATGTTAGTCCACTGTCCGATAGTGAATTGTACGTGGACTAGTCCTTGCGAGTAGCTTTTAACGTATTTTACTCATATATGGACAGTAGCTCGAACAAAAATGTCGACATTTACAATTTACCGTACCTAATGGTAACAAGTTTTTCAATTTTCAGGTGTTGAATTCATGATGAGCACTGATGCCTACTACTGTTCGCTGTGCAGCGTGTTCAATGGCGACGTGACATGTGCTGAAAAACATGTGAAGAGTGAAGAGCACTTTGCCAAGTATCAGGTACTAGATCTTGTTTCGTTACACACATAAATAAATTCCATTACTGACCGGGTAATCCTTTCACTAAGCTCTCTTATCTGTTAGGAAACCATAGCGCTCTCTTTGCAGTGTATTAGCTATCGGCAACGAGAGTATTATGGTCTCTTATATTAGTGGATAACAGAACTTGATGATAATGCTGTAATTCATGTCAATAATGATAAAGCATTACACTAACAGGTAATTTCTTAAGACATTCACTAAAAACGCAAAGAATGCCACCCAAAGAATGTACCAGTCAAGGCTTATTGTTCAGATTCATGATACAGTAGACCTCGCACATAACGTACTAATTGGGACCAGATATTTTTGTCCATTATATGCGAAGTCCATTATATGCATATTCCGTAATTAGCGTTGGATGGGACCGGGAATTCCAGATTCAGTACGTTATAGGCGAGTGTCCGGTTTATGCAAGATCTATTGTGTATGTCAATGAAATACTATTGCAAACTGTAATGGCAATAAGGTCTAACTTAATACAGTGCTCCCTCAATATAACGCGGAAGTTGGGGTACATGACATGCCTCCCGCGTTATAATACCCGCGTTATATCAACAAAAATAATTGGAGGGGAAAAAAGAATGTTGTTTTAAATTTTGCTTTTTTTAAAAAATGGGTCCACGTTGGACCCCGTGTTGTATCCGAATCCGCAGTGCATCGAAGGGCATTAAATCGAGGGAGCACTGTACTATGTGTTCACAATATTGAAACTTTGATTAGTCACAGGTCTTACTGTTGTTAATTGGTCTCATTTGTTCCAGAATCATCTGAAGCAGAACGAGTTTTATGAGAAACGCTACACACTGGAGAAGACAGCATTCTTGTCTCAAATGAAGGAAGAAGAACATGAACAGAAAAAGAGATTGGCTATTGATAAAAAGTCTGCAGAAAACGTCAAACAGGAAACAAGTTCTCGTAAACATGTTGAAAGTTCAAGAGGCGAGGAGTCGCCTCCAAGAAGAAGAAGAGACGACGTGGAAAGTGACAGGCGCAGGGACGAACTGGAAAGGAAGAAGAGACATAGTTCCAGGTCAAGGTCGGAAGACGAGGACAGAAGTTCAAAGACTGAGAGAAGAGAGAGCGCAAAGAGAGACCACGATGAGGATGATTCTCAGCAGGACGACGGGGCAAAGTCAAGAATAGCAATTAAACTGACGGGCAGGTCTGGAATCAAGCCTCAGTCCAAGCCCTTACCGCCTTGGACTCCTCTCACTAAGACCATTCCTATTGCGAAACCTAAGCCCACTCCAGATGTTCCCAAAAGAGTGCCCACCATTACAAAACAAGATATTGATCAGCCATCGTCGTTGGGGAAGTTTCTGTCCATTGGTGGCCTGACAACCAAAAAATTACCTGTGTACAAGTTACGCCCTGGAACTGTGAAGAAACTCGCAAATCCTGCAAACAAAATTAAATCCGACATTGATGATGTTATTGACTATAAGGACATGAAGATGATCGGCATTGAACAGGACACTTCTCCAATGGGCCCCAAGCCCCTGCCTCCTCCGGAGATGAGCCTCGACGACATTCCAATGCCTCCTGCTCCTCGACCTCCACCGGAACCATTGCCCCCTGGTATTAGTCCCCCGGAACCATTGCCTCGTGGTATTAGCCCCCCGGAGCCATTGCCTCCCGGCACTATTCCACCAGAGCCAAAGTCTCCTGCCCATCCTACAGGAGCAATTCCTCCTCCCCTTCCTCGTCCAAAACCATCAGAATCGAAAACTGTGCCAGCTGCTGCAGCGAAAATCGATATTTTTGCAGCAGAAAGTGAGAGCAAAACCGCTGAGAAAATTGCTACCCCAGATTCAGCTGATGCCGATGCTCCTGATAAGCTTCTTCCGAGTGGTACCGATTCAGCCAGTTCATCTCAAACTGCTGGTGCCAAGGACAGTTCAGCGACTGCAGCGGAGACCAGTGGTTCTCCAGACAAGGAAGCCAGTGTTCAGGAACACCCTGCAGGGTCTAATGATCGGCAAGAAGTTGAGGAACTGGCTTCAGGTATTGGTGATGATCCTGAACCTGTTTCAAAGGACAGTAATGCTGAAATTGAAACAGAAAGTAAGCCTGTTGGTGCAAGTGCAGACATAGAGGATTCTTTGCAGACAGATAGTGAACCTGTGAAGGTTGAGGACCTTAATGCTGTGGCAAAGGAAAAGGAAAGTGTTGGAGAGGATATGGATGAGAAAGAACTGGATGACAGTATTGTGGAGAAAGGACAGTTTAATGAAGAAATGGATACTAATAGTACTGTGGCTAAAAAAAGTTTAAATGAGAAAATAGATGATGATATTGGTAGTATTGTGGAGAAAGGAAATTTCAATGAGGAAATGGATGATGTTAATAGTACTGTGATGAAAGGAAATTTCAATGAGAAAGTGGATGATATTAATAGTACTATGGAGAAAGGAAATTGTAATGAGGGAATAGATGATACTAGTAGTATTGTGGAGAAAGGAAATTTAAATGAGGAAATGGACAATACCAGTAGTACTGTAGACAAAGTACAGTCTGAAGAGGAATCTGATGTCCAGGCTCTATATGACGCAGACACCGACACCGACACCGACATCAGTGATGCAGAATCTGACAAGCAGATGGAAAACACTGAACCTGCAGATACAGATGGTTCAAATGCCATTGGACTTGACACTGATGCACAAGACGCTGTGAATCCACAAGACTCAGTGCAGGAAGATGCTGTTTCTGAGGATATGGACACATCAAGTACGGAGAAGGAAATGTCGCAAGCAGCTGAAAGTGACATTCAGAACAATGATGAGATCAGCTCGTGTGGGAATTTGGATGTGGTGTTGAGTACGGTCTGTGAAGACAGCGTGGACAAGAACGGCGATGTTGTCGCCTTCGATATGTCGACGCCCTCTGTTGTCCCAGACGTAGAGACCTCCATTGGTGCAATGTCGGAAATGGACGACCTGTCCGGAAATATTTCGTTCATGATGGGTGAAATTATTAGCATGGACGGCGACGAGAACGCCAATTCCTCTGCTGATTGCAATATGGATTTCTCTGGAGGAAGTCCATCTGAAGAAGCTACCAAGGAAGCTGAAGGTCATGCTGGTAACGTTACCTTCCATTCATTCGCTTCCTGAACTGCTGATTGTGGTAGCACAACGCTGAAACGTTGAACTCGGCATCAACGTTTGTGAAAGTTTCTTTTCCAACATGATCACGATAATGTGCTAGTCTTTATCTTGGCAGTGCCCTTATCATCCTTGGTCCATCAATACCAGTCTGTGTTCGCGGGTCAACTGCAACATTCAGCACTATGGATGTTGCTGTTTTTCTCCCGTCGTAAAATCCGACAAGCTGTGATAGAAGTGAAAGAATCTTGAAAGCGGCTCTAACCCCAAATTAAGAATATTAACAATAAATATATTGATCGTACTAATATGTCCTTGACATATTCATGCCACCAAGGACACTTTACCCTTTGTTTATTATGATGTAACAAACGTGTGTATGGATTATGTCAACCATTCTCACTTGTCGTAAAACACTAATTCATTCATCAGAGTTCCACTTAGGTTTCAATTTTTGAGAGTCCCAAGTACTCATGTTGATATACTTATCAACAATTTTTATTAATAAAGTGCGTCCAAACTAGCAATTTTTGCGTATGGGACGCAGGATTGCGCGTTCGGAGAAACCCCAATTCATTCTTCCTACCCTGAACTCGCAAGCCGTGATATAAGTGAAAGAATCTTGAAAGCGGCTCTATCATGTCTAAAGCCAATTCTAGTGATCCCCGTTGTTTCAGATGGCGCCAGTGACGGCAGTGGAGTGAGCCTGAGTGACTTCCAGGTGTTGGATGAGGTGTCTTAGAACCCTCTCTAGTTGAACCCTACCCGTTCTCCATCAACTTCTCTCCTTATGTACCTGTTCTCGTAGTGGAACAATCTGGTGACTGTTCTAGTAGGTTTGCAGTGAAGATTTGGGGCTGTGGCAAATGTCCTGAAATTCTATCTGGACATTCTGAACTTTTTATTAATTGTTCCGAATCTTAATAAATGGTTGTTTGCATGTTCTATTGGTTCTGTTGGTGTCCCACTGGCAATACTTGGCAAACAAGCGTAACTGATTCTATATTTTTATCATGTATATATCATGGTTTATGTATGTACCAGTCATCAAGTTCGATGAAAGTAAATTAGTTTATAATGATGATTTACGCAATTGGCCTTTTGTATCTCACTGCTTGTCTATGCTTTATGTCCATGTGACGTTGGTTACCAAAAACGAAATAGGTTACTTTCGGACCTAGATCCAGAAGGAGTAGCAGAGATTCACGGAACATTTCACACCTTGGATCATGCTTTATTAAAGCAAGTAGTTTAGTTTTCATTAAACATTCAGATGCATCAGCATGTGAATATGATAGTATATTGATGATGTTGATTATTAAGCTTAAATTTTTTGGAAATAAAGACTATTTTCAATCAGTTATTGTTTTACAGCATTTGAAATGTTTCCATGCAGCAGCAGTAGCAGTATAGGTTAAATATTGCTATTAGCAGAAAATTGTACAAGAAAATTAGTTCTGCAGTGACATGAAATATGGTGTGTGTTCTTTTGTTAATTTAGACTCTACTTCATGATTATTGATAACCTATTATACCTCCTCATCAGTTGTCACACTTTCCTCTGAAGGTACAATAGTAATGTTGAACACCCTGTCATCTTCTGAAAATACAAATTAAGTCCACCAATCGACAAATTGGACCACATGCACATCCATCCTTTTAAACAATTATAGAGCTCCCTTCAAATTCGTGAAGCTCTCGTAAGTAGTCTCGTATACATGTATGCAGTATGCTGTATGTATAGACGGCAATGCAACTTGCCAGACGGTTTTGAAAGGTTTCCAAGGACCTTGCTTCTTTTCCAATGAAGATGCGTGTGGTACAGTTCTCATAATGTGCAGATTCAGTCTTGTTACAGACGCGTGTACAAGGTTAAATAGAGAGTTCTGTTATTACAAACCGTTCCAAAACGGCTCGTGCTCCGGCCCCGAGATTACGAATCTATATTGAGTATAAACTCGCTCTCAACTCTAGGTTTTGTTAATATATTCACATATTGATAACAATTAAAAGCTTTAACATGAAATCGTACTCAAAATGTTTTCGTAATTTCGGGTCCAGATATCACAATCTTCAGCTCTACCGTGCCATGAACACCATGTGACAAATACTGGATAGCTAAAGGACCCGTTTTCGAACCTTCGCCAATGATCTAGACATCATCAGAACACTTTATGTTCACTCGAAGGACCATGGTAATCTCGGACAGGGATTTGCTAGGAAGTTTTTGGTTTCATATAACAGTTACAACAAGCAAAAGAAGTTAAGGCTTCCATGGCTTCATCATTCATGGCCAGTGTATAGGCCTACACTAAAGTATCGATGGCTGTTTTCTCCACAAGAATGTTCGCCCAAACACAGCTAATTAAACTGTAACCTGCATCATGTTATAAATAAGCACTCGTATTTTGTAAGCATGCAACCACCGACACTCCACACCCAAGAGGCCAACGTCTCCACTTCCTCTCCGCTAATGTACGAGGTCGACACCGGTGTATAGTGTGTCCTCAATGTCGCTGATCATAAGTAAAGCTGGAAAAGTTGTGTCGCCTATGGAAATATTCTATCAAAACTAATATGTTTTTTCTGTCTCAATTTTTATTTATTTATATCTATAGATTTAGGATCTAGTATTGTTTTATGTTGTTCCTTATAGTCTGGATGACACGGAAATTGTAGATTTTAGGGCTCCGTAAAATAAACTGCATAGGCCCATTACATGGAGACTGTAAAACGTACACACTATAGTTCCGTCTAAAAGTCGTGTGTGTGTGTGTGTGTGTGTGTGTGTGTGTGTGTGTGCGCGTGTGTGTGTGTGTGTGTGTGCCCTATAGATGTTTGTAATTAACCAAATAAATGGTTCGATGGTATGTACTATGTAGGCTAGTCTCGACTCTTCAGATGACATAAGTAGGTGAGATTTTGAAAGTACAGTACTGTAACTTGAATGACCGGCTTCCTGTAAGCTTGTATGGACACGAATAGATGAAACACTCTTACATCGGCGTTAATATTCAGAACACGTGTAGATCTGATCAATGACAATCACGACACATCTTGCAAAACTTTTCATAGCCGCACATTCGTTGACGAAAAGTAAATGTAAAGTTTTTCATTCAATGACGACTTGCTATTATATCCGAGTTGTATATTTAGTAAAGAGAAACGTGACTGTACATTATTTTATGCCTGTAATTATTCTGTTTCGTCCTAGGAAGTATATATTTGGTGTACAGTCTGCCTGGTTACGTAGGCTATACATCTGATCGACCTACATGTAGATTTTAAAAGTATTTAAAACACGTCTAGACAGCACGACTGTAACTGCGGTTCCGGTTATGTGTGTCTGTGTGTCCATGCAATGGCCAATGTGCCACCGGAAGTGGTTCAATATTGTTCATCCGTTTTCTTGGGCAAGGTAGCTATACTTGGTGAAGTCACGTGGTTCCGTTCCCCGATAACGATATCGTAATTTTACTTGCCGAAGTTCTTGTATTGGCAATGATGGTCTAAAGAAAATATATCGAGCATATATAGCCACTGCGGACATGCAACAATATCGTATATTATATTGTTAATCAGAAACATGTGAAACAACCATTGAAATATATCCTGAACAGAATAATTACGTTATACCCATGCATATTCTGATGGTCATTGTATTGGTGATCGACGATGAATCTGCTGTATACATTTTATTCCGTTTCCTCCCCGAGTTCTTGACGTAGATCATCCTTTCTACTTGTCGCCTTTGAGTGGAAATCGTTGTATTGTGAAATCCTACAGATGTTTTATTCTAAGGTGAACAGCAAGAGGCTTTGAGAATGGTGTATCCTCTCCACGCGAAGGCAGATCTATGCGCAGTTTGTACTCTGCTACGGTCATTGATGGTACTCTCAGTTGATACGTCCCCCGTGGCAATGCACAGACCAACGGTGCATTAATGACTTGTCTAGGCCGATCTGTACCACTAGGGAACTGATTATACTATAACGACTTGAAAATCGATTGGCGAGAATGTGATCATAAGCTGCATATTCTATCGGCACTTCAGCATCGGGATGTTCGTGGACATACTGACTGAAGCAGGTTCTGAATGTTCACCTCTATTCGGGACTCGTCCCACATATGTTTACTGAGCTAAGGTCGAGTTCGGATCAGATACAACATCATTACGTTCTTTGGCGATGGCATCATTGAAGCAAGTAATTCGCAGATTACAAATCTGGCAGTAAAAATGGTAGAACGTTGTACTTTGGAACCAGAGGCCCCGGTATCGGGATCAATGTTTAGGAACTAAACGTTACCATTTTGGGGCTATCATGATATATAGGATGCGCTGTCTGTATCATGGACATTTTGCAGTTATTATCCTTTGTCAGTACCAGTCAGTGCTCGCAACGTTCAGCGCTACTGATGTTGCGGATTACCTCCTGCCTTAAACTGACAATCTGTGATATCAGGTAAAGAATCTTGAAAGCTGCTCTAAACTTCCAATTTAGAAAGAAAAAAATCTGAGGCAAACTAAACACTTCAGAATATACAAGATAACTACTTATTAGGTCGTACATATAGTGCCAACTGCTATCGAGTTATATGCTCGTTCAAAATGATAAGTCACATTACGGTTATATGGAACCAAGGTTAGGCCTACTCGCCGACTCACCGTTAGATGTATTAAATGCTATTGTTTGTAAATATTTGATCTAATTATTAATTCATGTATTATTGGCATCTTAAACCGGAAATTATGTGTCTGCGTGTATAGGGGAAGATTATGCATACAGACTTATTGTCACATATATACCGTGCTTGCGGGGGTAGGGGGCGTGTCTCCTCCGGGATTAGAACTCGTGAATATACATATCAGTCGACCGTACAAGGAATGCTACCTTACTTGAATGTCTTCATCACAGTCATTATACATTACAGCATATGTTTAACATTGTTATGCTATACGAATTAAATGGTTACTGTTCTACCGAGGTGAATTCTTAAATTATGTTCATATGCATGTAAACTACATGTGCAAAAGTATGTCGCATATCATACGCAGTGTAGTGTTAGAAGGTTTACAGAATAGTTGTTCTAAGTATAGGCTGTATAGCCTATTACTAGCAAATGTGCATACTATTGGTGTATGGTTTTAGAACTTGTTCGTTGTATAGCTTCACAGTTAATACGTGATGTTTGGGAAGTGGGATGTTCTGAAGGGAGTATTTAGAACTGGTGTCAATATATAGCTGTAACTACACCCGATTACCAGCTGGTTTTTCCAAACAGTTTTTAATGAAATTTACCACGTAATATAAACAGCGGAATATTAGCAGGTGGTAAAGGCCTATGTTAAACAGCCTATATATACGTATCCCGTTTTGGACCACGACAACTATCCATATCAAATATAATGTTATCATATGGTGTAGACTCTACTATAGTAATGCATGAATGGATACTTACAGAATATTCCTATGTGATTATTAATAGGAATTTTTGGCATTGGTCTTCATCAGAAGACATTAATGGTAAACAGTCAGGTTTAACCTTCTCCCTGCTGAATTGTTCCATTGTGCCCATGTTTTGGGCATATATAAATGCCCGCGGCAGTGAGGAGGTTAAACACTATAAATGTGCATGTATAAAACTACAATGCCGCGAAGAGATGAACGGATAGGGCTGCAAATAAATGAACTAGAAATAAAAACCCAGTCAGGTGTTTTAGAACAACACGTGGTGCACCTCACCACTATAGAGCCACAGCGATCTCTGATAGTACGGAATTCCTCACCATGCATCTAGCTATACTCGTTCATTTTTTTATTTTTTATCTTTTGTTTATAATGGCGGACATGCAATACTGTCGTGGTATGGCAGGAACACACACGATCACGGTTCTCCATAGCAAAGGCCATGATACAGGTCTCGTATAGACAAACAGAATACACTGGAAGGTGAACGATTGGTATTCAGAAATACCATAGAGGAATGTGGGAGTATATGTATTTAGCACAAAATATATCTATAGAGAGCGTACAATTTGTACATATACTAGTATATATATATATACTAGTAGTGTCTATACACTGATGATTACGTGTAGGCTATAACCTAACGTTTACATAGCCAGGGAATCTATTTTACATTTTCGCTTTACCGGGTGTGTAGTGGAAATTGTTTGGGGGCAGAGACAGATGAGGCATACCTTTCTATTTTTAAGTATTAGCCTACATTGCAAAACACCTGCCGTGATAAAATGCTGATTAAACGAAATTTAAACTGTTTCCGTTATAGACCCTAAATATAATTATATACAAATAGGGGTATACAGTTCAATGGAGTAATTTGACGTATATGCATAAATCATATATGCACTGAATATGACTAATATAAGATAGAAAGTTTTCAGGTCTCGCTATTAAAATGACATGACCAAGAGATCTTCTAACAACTACTCATATATATATGAGCAGTTGTTTATAAGCAAGAATATAAACTTTTCTTAATGGGGCCAACATGCATTGTATAACACCAATCAGAATATAACGATAAGTAGGCCTATACCTTCCAAAAGACTCGTATAAATGTTAGTCCAGGACCTTCAAAATAACCATTGAAAACAATCGTTCTCATGGTCGCAGGATGTAATAACACTTACAGGTGTAGACTATTGCGTTCTACGTTACCGATACCTTGTTAATTGAATATTTTTAGTGGGCTTTATTACACATACCTTTCCCAAACGTAACTTATATTTATGTATTCAAGATTAGTGTCGCCTTTTGTTTGCAGGTAGTATAGGCCCACTGTATGTGCATTGTGTAAGCTTCAATGTTAAAAGTAGGAAGTTCATTTTCTAAATAATTATTTCGAACAATTATACAAAATTAATGTTCCCATAACAATTATCTCCACGCGAAAATCAGATTTAATCTTTTTGTTTTTATCTATTGAATTTTCGTAAGATTTCAGAAGCGATCCTGACACACAGTATAGATAGCTCGAGATTCCTCTTACCTATATAGCCTTCCCCGCTGACCGTAATAAGAGACTTTTTAAATGGGTATATTATTATGGTCGTACGCTGACCATACACATATAAAAGGTACTAGACTATCTTATGATTCAGCAGGGTAGGCTAGAGAAATCTCGAGCTAAGTTCTAGAATGTAAATCATCAAAGATGGAAGTATACAGGCAACGAACTCCGAGTATAAATGTAGGCCTCTTCCATAAAGAATTACAGTAAGCCGTTTCATGTGTATACTTATAATAGCCAATAAGGAATATCGTATCATTAAACTTTAAAATATCACACCATGATACATATATTTTAACTTTACGTTATTAATAAAATTAATTACAAATTATATTTCGCAAAAGGTCACGGTGAATCGATACCGCATTTTGTTACACTATTTATAATGAACTATAAAACATATAGGTTAATATCTAGATTCAGTATTTAACTATCTGCATGGTATGTGATTTTGTATTTTAAAACATATTCAGTTAGAATTCCGTATCCAATGCAGTGAGCTGTGACTGTGTTAGACTCTGATATACATGTATATAGACTATCGGGAAGTTGTATACTTGTACTGAAGATTTTACTAAGGCATGCAACCTTGAAACGTTATACCAGTATATAAATTACGACTTGTTTCAATATCATGTTAACTTCCTTATATATTAGCATGCGCGGGAGCATAGACTAATGTAGAATTATTAAGAATTGATTTCAAATTATACGCGCAAGTGATTACCATATTATATGTATATAGGCTTATACGTACCTCATAATTATTTCAACGTGCACAGACAGTAGATCTATACTGGTTACGGGCCTATTATCGCCCAGGACCTATTATCGCCTACCCCTCGCTGTAGCGCTTCCGCGTTCGTGATTGATTTGGATTATGGTATATTTTAAATAAAGAACACCTACTAATCACCAA
>JAVCKZ010057933.1:0-16103 GCA_034780755.1 Lepetodrilus elevatus | reverse complement strand
ATCTCGGCTTTGTGATCCAATTACGCTAATTAGTGGATTGCGTCAAGCGACTGAATTTGCTGTGCGGGGTCACATATGTTATATTTACAAACTACTGTTAGTTATTATTATCATCAAATATGATCCATGTTATTACATTTATGCAAACAAACATGATTATGAAGACAGAAAAATAACACACAGTTCACACGATCTAAGCAAATACCTACGCTTTCAATTTCGCTTTCCGATACATCTCTAACGCAACTGATCACTGTTAATATAAAAGCTGAAAGTATGTATATCGACTACCAGTAATAGAAGATAAAATACTATTGATTATGGTGTTAATTATTCCAAATGATATAAATTTAGTGAGTGAATGGATTATTGTTTTACGTTACAGATGGAATCTTTCATCCTTACGCAAAGATTAAATTATCATCAAACAAGAATAATTTCAATAGGAAACCATTCCAGCATATGCAGCCAAACTTCCTCTACGAAACATACTTGACATATACTTGTGTTATGCCACAGGTCAAAGGGTTAATTAGCAACTTTAATGTGTCATATCCCAGATAGCCATTAGCTGGTGAGCCACAGTTGGCAGTCACATATTCGTTGGCCCAACGTCTATTTGGCAGGGCCAGCCAACATTGGCCCACCCATCAGAAACCACTGATGGGTCAACATGGTTTTATTACATAGACAATGATAATTTATTTTAATCATTGGACTTCTATACTTTTATCTTTAAACAAAATATTCCTAAAAGTAAATAATAAGTGATAAAATGCATCTGATATTTGCCAAATAAAAGTACTTTGCAACGCTGCAATTTAATGCAAAAGCCATCATTGATATCTGTGACTGTATGCCTTTAAATAATCAATACTGCATTTTTGTCAAGTCATGATTGCTTAGCAAAAGTGCATTGTTTATTTACCTTATTTATTATGTATATCACAACTATGCATGGTGACGAAACATGTATGTGCAATCCAAATTGAAGTGATAATAATCTTGATAGACTATAGAAAAACTGTACTAACAATAGCTAAATATTGCTAAATTTGCGTACACCCGACAGTTTAAAATCGTGCACTGTTTGACCCTTGACCAGAAACATGTGACGCGAAGAAGATCGGGTGTACAATCTAACCGTTCATCGGCGACACATCAATGGTATCCCGCAAGCTATAACGGTGACCTAGATCTAGGTAGATACAATAGTAAGTATAGTCGTAATGTAAACATAATCAAACTAATCAGAAACAAGACGTAAACTCACGAAAACTGTTCCAAAACTTGTCCTACTGTTGTCAAGCACTCAACATGCACTGTAATCATGCAAAGCTATTGTCTCAACGACTGTCTCCAATACAATAATATGATGAAATAATAGTTCCCTTCTGCTAATAATAATTGAAGATGACAGCTGATAACGCTTTTGAATTAAAGTTGTTCTACAGTTCAAAGATAGTTGCAGTATGCTATATCAGATTTAAAGATAAATTAGATCTAGTTGCATAATAGTGGGAAATTATCAATCTTAGAAGGAACCTACCTACAAAGGCACCGGTTGTTTCGACCAATCCAAAGCAAGTATTATAGCACTGCTCGGCGCACGCTTAGCAATCGTATCTGCATGTTAGTTATCACGTACGCTGTGTTTCCAGCTTCGGCTAACACATCGTAGCGAGACATCGATCTAATCCACAATGGACAAGGTCAATGCTTAGATTTTCCCCAACAACATTTACTGTTGTCGTATGTCCGGGAAGAAATAAGTGGGGCTTTTGAAATATACATGATTAATGCGGTGCATTGCACAGTGGTTCGCTATAAAAATATTTAAAAAAGTATCATTTCCGCTACACTAGTTATTTTCACAGGCGACGGCATTAAAGAAGCAATGTTCTAAATATATGGCAAAATAAATGTAATAAATATGGTATTTATTATTTATTATTATGACGGATATTTACACCCAGCAAGCACATTATGTTATACAGCGTTATTTATACGTTAAGTGAATGTTACGTCATTCACATTACGTTGTAATAACGTTGTATAACGTTGCGTGTTAGCTGGGCAACTAAAAAAATAATTCCTGACAGATTTATTTCTCTTATAAAGTATAATATATGCTAGATAGTTGGAATGTTGGTTATGTTCACATCATGTTATGGCTTTAACCCTCTCCATGATGAAAGAATCCACATAATATGCCCTAAAGTGCAGTCGTTATGCCCAATCCACGGGGGTTAAAAATAAGACAAACTAAATTTAATAAATAGATCTGGTAATGTATTAATTATTAATATTAATAATTATGATGGATAATTGCACACTAAATGAAATCCCTAATTAATTGGTTATGATGTGTGGGTGATGAGTTGAAAAGTCAAGAGTGAAACAGTGGCCTGGTGGCAGACAGCTAAAATTTGGCAGTGACATAAGGTATACATTGTTGAATAATAACAATATTAATAATAATAATAATAATATATTATTATTATTATTAATAAAAGTTAAGAAAGAAATAAACAAACAAATACAAAAATAAAAGTAAATACAAAAAATAAAAAAGGCAAAACAAAATAAAAATAATAATTCACACGATATCATCAGATACCTACTCTTTTTCTTTTAACTTATCAGTGGCTTTCCTATACATTCTACAATGTATAACTGATCACTGTTGAAATAAAAGCAGAAAGTGTATCCAGTACTTGTAACCAAAACCGTAATACAACGATTGTGATATATTCCAAATCTTCTTATCACTCAAAACGTCTTGGACAGCTCTCAGGTATAGCCTGTGTGTGCAACCTGACTTCTCCAACCGTGTACTAGCCTTAATATAGTGTGCCCTGTTTTATATACACCCGACTAATTGCAATGTGTCCATACCCTAAGCGAAATAATCCTAATTACTATCTCATTAAACGATCAATACGTGTATTCCTACGCCACAGGTTCCCCTACACGTAATTATGGAACGTTCCATTGCATTCCCGATCAGCAATAATTTTGGTCACGTAGACACTTGGTTTTATATTACAGTATGCATGCGCCCCCGAGACCCTGTACAAAGATCACCGCAAGGACAATGTTAATGGTTTCCATCTATTACACACTTAACATAACGATTTCCAGTTTCACATTAATTACTTAAGTAAAACGCAATTAATGATAGTCTGAAAGCTGAGGTAAGTATAAACATCGAACTATCGGTATACTTATAGAGTTCTTGGTTCTATAACATTGTTTTTCACATTGATTTGGATAAATAAATATGGGTATAATATAGCCTGGGTAGGTTTAACTGTTATGTGATGAAGTATCTAGATAGGATGGATATAGGAGCATGTTTACCACGGCCACCATTTTGATTCAGCAGATCACCAACATCCACATCAAATTTGACCAATCAACCATCACGTACTTAATGCATGGATGGCGATACCTTGTCACCTTGTCACTAGAACGTGTCGGTCAACTAGTAAACAGTGTCAAGCAGACGGTCAACAAGATATATTCGTATCCCAATTATACGTATGTATTATGTACAGGCATGCACAAGCCATAAAATGTCTAGCATTAAGTAAATATTTCATCGCGATCGGACTCGGCTAGTGTCGTAGATGAGTGACGGGTTTCACCTTGGCTGATGTAAACCTAGGAGATTATCTAGGATTTGTCATGTCATATACTGGAAATAGTAGCTGTCATATTGATTAGGCAATAAGTGGGGTCAACGCTATCTGGGCTGGTTCCAAAATGCCTCTGTTCACCCAGTAGAAAAAAGGGTACCCGATAGGATGAGATGACAATTTGAATGGTCACCTCCCAATACCTGGAGCACGACAGCTTAGGTTACATACTCCCCGGGGAGTTGAGAGTGAAGCAAATGTACAGTGATCCATTAGCGTGGGTAATTAATTAATACTAATAATGTATCGGCACCATGACCAGCAACTTTCAAACGTGCAGTTGACGCGTGATAAATGCATACATATAGATGTCATGTTGGTAAGTCTCAAATGTTTTTGCATCCGAGACTCCGTTTTGACGGCCGGTACGTACATAATTCATGTCGGTACACTTTCTTTTCTATCCGATACGCATGTTATTCCATCCGAATGTGCGTTAATACAGCCGTTAGATGTGCAGAAGGCCTGACTAATAATAACGGCATACACTATTTCCTACTATTTTATGTCCCTGTTTTCGTATATTTCGTAGAAATAAAATAATATTGACTTCCAAACATCCATCGCAAAGTTAGCCCCTAGTGCGCGTCCTTATCAGCCAATAACAAAAACACCGTGTATACATATTCATACATGTGTATCACACTATCACACTATATATCAGTGTCGGTGGCATTGTTTCACATACTATAGGCCTATAGATATCGGCTAATTCATGGACATTATTCAGTATTATGATATCATGACATTGTCATGTCACAATGTGCAATATATAATATCTAATATTTGATAACAATACCATTAACAAGTTAACAACGATGGTGTTGGTGCTTTTAACAGATTAGCAATAAGCCTATTCTCTTTTGTATAGTATTGCTTTAAAGGCATACTATCAGGGATAGTTGACCTATATAATGGATAAACGAATTTCGACCTGACTATAATTACGTGTGATTTGTCCACCCAAAATGTGTTATTTACTGATGTACTTATTCCCCAACACTCGATAGTTATTTAAAATAATATATATTTTATATTTAAAAAGGGAACGTTTCGCTATTTATTTATTTCCCCCATTTCCCTTAAAATAAAGTGCAACTTACGCGCATGAGTTTTGTAAGAGGGAATACGCGTCTCAAAGATATAGACAGGATAAAGTGAATCAGTTATCCTGTCTCTTTGAGACGCGTACGATAAATTACTTGATTTATCCGGTCTTGTATATATTCACGTTCGTGAAACGACACATCGCTGTTTTGTCCTATTGCCTTAAACGAAGTATACAATAATACGCGCATGATTTTTGTCAGGTGGTATGATAAACTTAACGATACCGTGGGATAACTTACTTAATTTATCCATTCTGCATCTCATATTGGAGACGCGTACGAGATATGCAATCTGCTCAACCGTACGTATTGTCATGTGTAGGCTATTTGGACCAGATATCAGCGTGGAACAGTTGGCCATCAAATTATGTCATCATATCATATCAGTTATTTTTCTGCAATTCACCGTCCTTGACATGTTTATCAATGTAATAATTATTCAGATAATACGTATAGCAGTGTCAGATTTCACATGTAACGTGAGTAAAAGAATGTTTCACTACGAACGTTTGTATACGTTTACTTTGTATTGCTTTTCCTTTGCAGATTCGTCGCCTATCCCCGCCTATCCCCGCAGATTCCCGCTGCGACGTAAAACATTAATTAATTAATTAATTAATTCCTTTGCAAATAATTAAATAATATCAATACGTTACTACGATGGTCATACGCAGATTCAAATGCGTTTTGTTTTCTAACGGCAGCCTATATACGGCTTTATTAGACGTTGATCCAACATCGTTATCGATACATGTAGATCCGATTCTATTGTCGGTATTAGACAATATCGCACCAATCGATAGGCCGAGAATCGATATATCAGTGCTTACAAACAAATTATGTTTAAAGTTCGCCTTATATTTGTCACTCTCCCTGCGTGGATTAGTGACACAGACACTGCTCTTTATGGCATCTCCAGTTGCCTCCAGCATGGAGAGGGTTAACTGAACAGAGCCTTCTGTTCGGTGTTCAGTAGTAATAAAGCATATTAAAAAATCATATACAAAATAGACGTTCGTTGGCGGGTGGGCTGTGTATATAGTAAATTGACTATATACAAGCCGTTATAATTTAAGCCGTCAGCCCTTGACAAATTTGAACAGATGGTTCATTTGTCTAACCGTATTTACCTAAAACTTGTAATCTTTGACGGCGTATATATTATTCTGTGTCAGAACAGATGACCCTTTATTCTCCTAGGCCGAGAATCTCGACAGACAAGTCACTCATAGGTTTTTAAAAAATTAGGACAGGTAAACGCTAGCTAACAATGTTGACATTAGACTAGCCATAGTCTCGCAGACTATGTTGACATCGTCAGCTAACAAGTTAACGTTTCTGATGGGCTAATCTGTTTCACCAAATAATTCCTTTTTTTTCTGGTGAGATACACATCAATGCAAATCGTGTCTTCCAAAGTTCTAAGAACTGCATTTATATAGATAAATTATCTATTATTTTAATTTTAATTTTACTAAATGCTAATATTACCGTCTCTCACAACTTTATAATGAGTGGCTGTGTACAACCTTTTATACTATTGTCTTTTATATTTCGTATGATGATTGTTGTACGCAGGTGAGACGTAAATACAATGTATGTCTCCTACGTCACAGAGTCTATTCAAATATACATTAATATATATGTTAACAGGTTACCAGAACAACTTAAGTTCACAGTCCAAGGCCTGATATTATCAATCAAATGTGCTGCATTCACGATTATAACACAGGTATGCATCTCTGCCATAATGTTTCAACGACGTCATACAGAGCGCAGATATACAACGTTCAGCGCTGTGCCCGGAACTGGTATATCTAAATCACAAGGCCGTTGACGTTGCTTCCAAGAAATTTCATCATTTGAAACTCAATAGTATTTTGGCACGTAGATTGTGATACATGCAATCCGAGAAAGTGAGATTCTGCATCAAAGATAGAAAGTCGTGCGATACGTATACGGTAGCTATCATTACAAGTAACTGTACTCGGTGTGGCGGAAAAGATACATGAATCTAAATTAGTAAGACCTATACCTACTGTGAAATCACACACACGAACAACCCAGTTTAGCCAATTAAAAAATATCTACCAGGTATCCCTTCGGAGCGCGCCATTGTTCCATTGCCGCATTAGCAATCCATATGGCTTACCATAATGACTAAAGTGTACTCATATATACCACCGACTTGAACTAAAACGCAATAATAACAAGTTCCCTGTTGAATTGACCAACATCACTTCTTTATTATGGAACGAATGGCGTGTATCTACCCTGTGGAACAAATTACTCTTATATAATCCCAAAATTATAGCTGCCAGAATATATCGTACTAGTATATTGGACATGTTGCTGGGAAAATTGATTCTACAAGAAAAGGAACCAAACCAAGCGATTCTAGTATTTGATCCAGTATTTCGAGATAATTAGATCAATGGCCTTTGAGGATATCTCCCAGAATCTATATATCAAATGAAATTACAAGTATATCAAAGAGATATTCATTCATGCTTAGCACCATAAACTAAACACTTTAAAGATATCTTCATCGTTTTGTCTGTCAGAGTTCAGTGAAGGAGTTAGTCTATTCGACGCTGGTAATAACGAAAACGTTCCACTGAAAAAACATTAATGGCATATTTGAGTTGTAATAGACTCCTCTCATCAACATGGTACAGTAGATCTACGTCTAGGCTTACTAAAACTCTAAATACCAGCCACAGAAATGCTATACTGGATAGCTTTGGCTAATTTTACACTAGCAAGGACACGCACACCTACCCACATTTCGGTCGAATAGTCAAAATATTGAAAAATAAAATGTGGAATAAAGTCTTCATAATAGAGCTGACAAGAATATTTTGAGTTTTAGATCAAAACAAATTAATAATAATGGATGATGATGGATGTATCTGAGCTGTTGCTGAAGAGCTGTGTTTATACTTACATTCCATACCTCAAAACAAATGTTAACATTAGACTTACATGTCGTACATTTTCCACTGTGGAGATTATACAATATATGGTACATTCTCCGCTGTGGAGATGGTACTAGACATGGTACATTCTCCACTGTGGAGATGGTACAATACATGGTACATTATCCACTGTGGAGATGGTACTAGACATGGTACATTCTCCACTGTGGAGATGGTACTAGACATGGTACATTCTCCACTGTGGAGATGGTACTAGACATGGTACTCTCTCCACTGTGAAGATGGTACAATACATGGTACACTCTCCACTTTGAAGATGGTACTAGACATGGTACATTCTCCACTGTGAAAATGGTACAATCCATGGTACATGATCTGCTGTGGAGATGGTACTAGACATGATACACTCTCTCCACTGTCAAGATGGTACAATACATGGTACATTCTCGACTGTGGAGATGGTACTAGATATGGTACATTCTCAACTGTTGAGATGGTACTTAGCTATACATGGTACATTCTCCACTGTGGAGATGGTACAATATATGGTACATTCTCCACTGTGGAGAGATGGTACACTATATGGTACATTCCCCGCTGTGGAGATGGTACTAGACATGGTACACTCTCCACTTTGAAGATGGTACTAGACATGGTACATTCTCCACTGTGGAGATGGTACTAGACATGGTACACTCTCCACTGTGAATATGGTACAAGACATGGTACATTCTCCACTGTGGAGATGGTACTAGACATGGTACTCTCTCCACTGTGAAGATGGTACAATGCATGGTACATTCTCCTCTGTGGAGATGGTACTAAACATGGTACTCTCTCCACTGTGAAGATGGTACAATACATGGTACATTCTCCAAAGTGGATATGGTACTAGACATGGTACACTCTCTCCACTGTGAAGATGATACATGGTACATTCTCCGCTGTGGAGATGGTACTATACATGGTACACTCTCCACCGTGAAGCTGTTGAATACATGGTACATTCCCCGCTGTGGAGATGGTACTATACATGGTACATTCTCCACTATGAAAATAGTATGACATGGTACATTATCTACTGTGAAGATGGTCCAATACATGGTACATTCTCGACCGTGGAGATGGTACTAGACATGGTACATTCTCCACTGTGGAGATGATAATAGACATGGAACACTCTCTCCACTATGAAGATGGTACAATATATGGTACATTCTCCACTGTGGAGATGGTACTAGACATGGTACACTCTCCACTTTGAAGATGGTACAACACATGGTACATTCTCCACTGTGGAGATGGTACTAGACATGGTACACTCTCTCCACTGTGAAGATGGTACAATACATGGTACATTCTCCACTGTGAAGATAGTACTAGACATGGTACACTCTCCAATGTGAATATGGTACAATACATGGTACATTTTCCACTGTAGAGATGATACTAGACATTGTACACTCTCTCCACTGTAAAGATGGTACAATCCATGGTACATTCTCTGCTGTGGAGATGGTACTAGACATGGAACACTCTCTCCACTGTGAAGATGGTACAATATATGGTACATTATACACTGTGGAGATGGTACTAGAGGTGGTACATTTTCCCCTGTGGAGATGGTTCTAGACATGGTACATTTTCAACTTTGGAGATGCCCAACAGGTATATGAGCTATAGAATAATCTGAAAATCATACTTGCATATCATGATTCATATGTTAAATTGTATGGACAGTATACTGATAATTAATGTAGAGACAAATCACAAATATGTTCACATTTATATTGCACAAGCCAAAAGGCAAAATATGATTAGTAAACAAAATACAATATATACAAAACATTACCTGCATGCTTACTGCTGATGTTTTCATTCCACGTTTTCGTGGAATAGTTTACCACCAAAATCTCTATAATTCTCTAGCTATTGTTATTATTCACTGACTGTGATATTTTTTGTTTGAGACAACAATGCTACACTACACTAGATTCAGTCGGCATTCTCTCGCGACATCTTTAGAAATGTTCTGACCTATGTACCACCTCACTTCAAGGTCGTTTGTTATGAGCATGTTGACTCAAAGTACTAAACTTCATATAGAGAGAGACTGTAACCATGCTTGACAATTTGAACATAGAAGTTAGAACATAGATACGTCAAATTATTTCATACTAGAATTAATGTTTTACTTCGACTTCGCAACAGAAATAATTCACCCATGACGACATTTAATACTAGAATAACGGTAATATAATATGTTCTTTTTCTTATTTATAAACAAATAATTATACAACATATTATGACATTTTATTTTTACAATAATTTTACACGAAATAAGACAGGCTTTGGAGGATTGTAAGCACCTACCTATTTAATATTACCAATATATACGAAACCGGACCAAATTAGTATTGATCAATTAATTAATTATATGCTTCATTTCATGCTCAACTGGCTGATAATTCCAACCAGGTGAGGCAGAGTGACCCTATTTCCTGGCTTGATGCAGTCGTACATTATCCTGCAATAACATCCAGACTGTGTGTGTGTGCCAATAGGAGCCAATAGGAGCCATAGCTGGAGCCATAGCTGGGGCCATACAGCTCTAGACCAGACTTGCCTTGGCAAATGTAGGTTATATATATAATGGGTTGGGGGTTATTCATATCCTTGTACTGACAATTGGGTTGGAATAACATGCAGCCATAATGATTAATATTTTGAGAATAGCCCTCACCAACCCCCCCCCCCCCCACCCCCCCCGATACCCCCTAGCCCTCAGTGCATTTAATCTACAGCTCATAGGCTACTTGAATGGTTTTGATTTACAACACTGGTTTTGGTTCAGGAATTGTTAAAGGACCACCTGCTTGTGTTAATGCTGCAACATGTAACATATGTAACATTATCTTGTATGCATAGGCAGATATGTATTTAGGGATTAGGCAATGCATATGCATACCCCTTTTTCATTCTGAACAATTTAGTTTTAATATTATTTGTATACTTAGATTTAGATAATTTATTTTTATACTACAATTTTATTTTGTTCACGCTTGCACACATAGAACATTAGAAATGTGTATAAAAACAGGAAATTAAGTATACAAATTATATGTTGCACCATAGATTGTTATCTATGGTTGCAAACCCTCCCCTTAGTTTCATAAAATGCTGCATCCGTCTGTATATGGTATGCACTAGTTATGGTAGCAAATAACAGTCCATGTTCAACATGGGATTCCTGTTGAAAATTAGCATCTTCAACGTCATATCAAATACTAACCAACCAACCAAATCTAGGCACTACTATTAATAGACTATAGAATCGATTCTGACCTTCAGAAACGTGTAGAAGTCACCAATTGTGTGTCTTTTTGTCCAAACGCTTTATTGATTTGGACAGTAAAGACGACCATAGTCACGTAACGCAGTAGTAATATTTGAGTGTTAGTTGTTCATTGTCAGATTTCAGAACGATTCTTATGATGTATCTATTTATGAACATATAACAAAAATTGCATCAGTCTGTATAATATTAGCAGACGATCCATGTCCTGCTTCTACAGTACAATGATTTACGTGACGTAGTTCTCTCGCTCTGCTGCTATCTGGGCTTGTTCTAGATGATGGACTAACAGTACAAAGCCATTTAGCATCTCCATCAAAACAATCACTGCTAAATATTAATGCATAAGTATTAGTCGTAATAGTTACCATACATTTGAATCGCTGTTGACCACGATCTTGAAAACGGAACAAATCTGCGACAGATCGTAACAACTCGTCTAGTAAACATTTCCGATCCGAATAGCAAAGGCTGGGGCACTGTGACCAAATATATTTCATCCCCCCACGGTACCTGCTGAGTGGGCGGCTGTTTGGCAGAATTCTACAGGTCAAAGACAGGCGTGACAGTGCCGGTGCCACCAGCCTGGAACTCGATAACAGAAATTTGGCTGCATTCATGATTGCTGGAGCATAGTATATTAACAGATCCACATATAAACACAATCTCTAGGACCGCGTTAAAGATAGACTACTCGAATGTAAACACATCCATTCGACGTGGTTATATATACCGGCTTTGCACATGCGCCAGAAATGGACGTGTGTCTGTCTCGACCAATGGGCGGGGTCAAAATGTGCCGAGTCATCCTCATCAAGGCTGACTTCCTCGTCATATTCGCAGGAATTTTATGTGGGGTAGTGTGCCCCCCGTGTTATCAGTCGTATCGCATTAGGTACCGGGCGCGTGGCTCTGTCATTTTTAGACAGGACTGCTCTAGTATTAGGAAACACTTTCCGACAAGAACAATAAAGCTCTCGAAATTACTACACTATTCGCGACATCGGTCGATCAAATTGAAAAATTTCCTTTGCGCAACTACATAGATTTTATAGCCTATAGGTATTTCAGATATGGCAAATATGGCTAAGTAGCCTAAGTTGTCACGTAACAGCTGTAAACATTGGGATTACATCCAAAATGTTTGTTAATATTGTTACTATAATATAACGTGATATTTCTTTTGGCTATTATTATTTGTTAGATCTAATAGTAGCCTATGTATAAACGGTAGGCAAGTCGCGTAGCATTTAGAAACGGAACGTTTTTTATTGTGTACAGTATTCTCGGTATATGTGTAGTAGCCTACATACTATTAAAGTTTTATTATATATTGATACTAGTTCTGTCTGTTGGTATTTATCGTAAATGAATTCTTTATAATTTTCTAGGGATTTATTTTTGTTCAAATTCATGTACTTTTATATAAGTAGTTAAAATATGCTGATGTAGCTTATACGTATCCGTCTACATATTTGTTGCCTATGTTAATTTTGTGTACACGTGTGTATGTGCGAATACGCGTGTATGTGTGAATACGTGAGTGCATCTATAGATAACGGGTTCATAACGTGATGCATAAGTGTCATAAATCCAACAATTAAGAATGGGTATACACGCATGCATTCATTTTTCTTTTCATTCCAGGATCTTATTGAATTATGTCTGCATAAGTATGTAGGCCTGCCTATACAGTGATATATCCTGGTTACTTAATTGCTATTTACAGGCGCGGGTTTTCCCCTAAGATGGCATAATTAACTTATTCCCTCCATTGCATTGTGAATAAAATATGTTTAAACTAAACTTGCTATTTTATGCGTATCTATAGGAATGATAGTGAGATGTGTCGTGTGTATGTGCAATTGCATATGACATAATATGCTATGTATGTGCGAATACGTACGTGTGTGTCTGTGACATAGTGCGAGCATATAGGCCTTTATAAGTGCAACCGAGACCGTGAATGTATGTACACATACATACATAATTACCTTTCTGGGTTTTTTTTGCATTTTTTTGCAGGTTCCTATTCATGCTATTGCCAATATTTGGTGTCTGCCCTGACCACATAGGCCCTTTCATTATAACTCCCATACGGAGCATCAAATTTCACTTTCATACCTCGGATTCCCATTGTACCGTACACAGTAGAGAAAAGTACCTTGGGCGGTAGATGACTCGGGCATACATGACTATTTCATATATTTTTTTAAAATATAATTATCTTTGAATATTCAATATGTAATGTTGCATTTTAGGCACTTAACGAAACCATTTATGTTCATTCACAGGTGTGTTAGCTATATAATGTACCGGGTATATGCATGCTGTTGGGCAAAAGAAAAAACTGTATACATAGCATTATTAGATTGTATTATTACTATTCAAGTAATTATTATCATAGTTATTATTACCATAGTTAATTTAGGGCATACAAAATATGAAATTGAAGTTTTTTTGTTTGTCTATCCATGAAGTATAATCACCGAGATAATCTACCAAATAGGGGTGTTAATGCATGTCATGGCAAACTATAAGCTAGTCCTTAAATATGATATTCTAGTAGACATACACGTACGTATACCCGGTATTTTCGTAAATTGCCATGTGTAGTATAACATTATGGTTGTGGGTAAACCTATCTCTTCGATCCGCCCGGGTCATTTATTACGTAAGTTAATATATAGTTGTGAAGCATACTGAATAATATGCATATATCCACTAATTCTATATTGTAAAGATAGCTGGTATAGAGAAATATAACTCTTCGTTAATCCGCCCGTATTCACCGAGAGATACGAAACAATTCGTAAGGCGGCTTATATTGTCATGTATATAACTACAACATGAAACATTGTATATCTGTTTAATTAATTACTTCGCATGTCCTATCGACCTATGCAATGTAAACCTGTGGTAAACCTATGTTAAACGCGTGCTATGCTTAACCTCTTTCTAGCTGTTGGCAACCTGAGAAGCCCGTTGATCAGAAGAGACTAAGTAAAGTGACCCACTGGAACACGCAGCATCTTATTCAATATATATATACAACATAAAATGCTTAAAGTTAAACAAAATGCTTTTTTTCTTTTAAAATAAATATTATTTATTTTGCCCGAAGACGTTCTACGTATTCCTCAGTGATGACGAAGGTTTTGGTGCGCATGCGCGAGGTATAATCCGCTTCCGGAATATCCTCAGTTTCAAACACTCCTGTTGCAATGTCACGTACTACAGTTCTGATTTATTAAAAACAGGTGTTGACTCGAATTTAACATGCCCTTTAAACATGATACAGCTTATGGGAGTGTATATAACCAGATATACTGTGTAGGAGTGCATATAACCATTTGGAAATGTAAGAATATCTGTACAAACAGTCACAGATGTAATCTGAATGTTTCCCGCCTTTTATTTTTTATTTTATGTCTCTGTTTTTATTTTCGTTGTTTTCAATTGAAGCTAAATGGACCTCGTTAATTGTTATACGTTCGGAAGTATCAGCTTTTTTTAATGGTACACTTAAAAAAAGGTGGTGGGGTGGAGGGGGTGCGCTCTTGTATCATGACCAGGTGTGTTCTTAATTCCATATGGTCGAAAACGTCAAAATATTGTATTATTTTATAATTAGTGTAATAATTGTATACAATACGTTACCTTGCATGG
This sequence comes from Lepetodrilus elevatus, assembly GCA_034780755.1. Classification (NCBI taxonomy): domain Eukaryota; kingdom Metazoa; phylum Mollusca; class Gastropoda; order Lepetellida; family Lepetodrilidae; genus Lepetodrilus; species Lepetodrilus elevatus. The sequence continues at coordinate 1,330 of JAVCKZ010057933.1, read as the reverse complement.
ACAAAATGACGTTGCTATCACGTCAGATTCCGACGTCGCAGTCCTGACGTTATATCAACGGCAAAACGTCGGTTTGCTATCTGGGCCGTAGACTAATCCACGTTAATATTTTCTGGCCACAATTAAAAATAATAGTCGGTCAATTATTTCTCAGGAACGTACATATATGCGACCTAGCAGCTACTAGTATGTCTACTACTTCAAATATGATGAATTAACGTGTATTTAAAGTTTATCTGTCATTAATGTGTGATGTTGTCCTAGCATTTAAATTTGTACGCGTTTCGCGAAGGCATCGCAGCCTGGTAGCCTACGGCTACTGTAGTATGGATCTAAGTCAGCACGTAGCCTACGCAATTACTTCTTTTTTTTAAGAGGTAATGACGTAAATCCCTACTTACGCATGGACTACATTTACGACCCCTTTTGTGCAACGTTAAACCCGCGGCCTGGGTTTAAAAAGAAAAGTCGTACACATAGAAGGGAACGTCAATCTAACTTTACGTCATTTCCTGTTATGGCGTATACGCCAGCTGGCTTAGGCCAAGACTAGAGATACGACGCTTCCGCGAAACGCAGACCATAATTATGTAGTGAATCTAGTGACCAAAAAACACTGCAACTGACATCAGTGGTTTTCAATAGTGAGACGGTTGACATTTCGCGTGTCTTCTCCTGTATCCTCATTCTATCGGTTCTGGGAACTATTTTCGAAACCTTACGAACCTCTTACGAACAAGTCGTAATATAAGTGAACGAATCTTGAAAGCGACTCTAAACCCCAATTTAAAAAAAAAATCAAACAAACTACAAACCTCTTAGCCTAAGAACAGTTCTTAACTATTCTTATAGTATATATAGTATAGTATAATCTTATATGGCTACGAATTGTTAATAGGCTAAGAAGTTCGTAAGAACGCTTTGAGAATAGGCCTGTTATGTAGGCCTATATATTATACCGCTTTGAACACGCTTTCAAGCATGGATTTGGTGCAGTATTATATATCGGCATATTTTTATTATGGCACTTTTTTTTCAACCTGTTCTCCACGTCGATTGGCAAGCATGGTCATATCTGTACATTCCTACATGTGGGCTACATGCAGCCCACATGTACTTTACATTTAATCATTGTATGTAAACGCCTTGGCGCGGAACAGTTGCTAGTCATCGATATCGTCTTCTATATATGTATTGTTTCATAATCAAGTGAATAATCATGAGCATAAATAGTTTACTGGTGTTTTTTTCTTTTCTTAAAGGCATAATATCACAGTTGATAGACCTGGATAATGGACAAACGAATTTCGATCTGAGACTAATTGCGCTT
>JAVCKZ010057922.1:0-16104 GCA_034780755.1 Lepetodrilus elevatus | reverse complement strand
ACAGGCCTGAATCAGTCTCTAAAGACAGGCCTGAATCAGTCTCTAAAGACAGGCCTGAATCAGCCTCTAAAAACAGGTCTGAACCATCCTTGGAAACAGGTCAAAATCAGCCTGATACCATAGAGTATGAGTATGGTATATCACTGGTCCAGACGTGGATCAAGTAACCGTGTGAGAGTAACGATCAAACTATACAAGCAGAAAAGACTGGCTTCTGTTACGATACCATATTAATATTAATTTAAATACATGTCATAGCGCAAAGTGCAGCAACGTCATGGAGGCTATAGTAACTTGCAAAACAGATTTAATAACTGACATATAGAAGAATGGACGTTAACCTTCTACCTGTTACGAGGACATGCTCTGGAAGAGAGTTAAATGCTTGAACGTTCTGATTATATGGGAGCTTCTATGACTTACGAACCTTTTACTCACGTTTCATTCTAATACTAGTCAATGTCTGCCCTGACTGCCTGTATTTTCTCTCTCTTTTTCTGATTGCATTTTTATATCATTTTCAGGGTTATTTCACTCAAATCTCCTCATCAATTCATGGCATGAAATAACCTGTAACTCTTAATTATTTTGGCTGGTACAGATGAATCAAGGATGATAACTGATAGTGCACCTATCGTGACCATTTCAAAACATAACGTCTGTGCACAGAGACAAACTTCCCATAGTTGATGACCCACCTTTTCCATCCAATCAACAGAATTAAGACATAGAAACAAACAACAAATATTTCCACTATTTATTATACCTATTTTACAGAAAACAAATGTATAAACAATTGACCGATCCGTTACAGCGGATAGTTGCCGTCCCTGATCTGTAGCAACGCCTAGTTGACGTAACCACATGGTCAACAGTCCAGCAAACCGTCCACTGGTCACTGAGTCTATGTACAGCATAAACACATTCACTCATAGGTCAGCCTGGATATCAAAGCCAGGCCCCTTTGGGGGTTCAGTGAGAGACGTCAGCCCTCCCTTGGGTTCACTGGCAAACCGCTTGCCTTGTCCACTCCTGTGTAAAAAGAACGTGCAAAAATTATTTAGGTATAAATTCCTAAAAATTATGCAGCTAAAATAGTAAGTGAAGAGTAAGTTTTACGTTGCAACAAGAATATGTTTTGCATATCTAACAAGAAAAGAGAAGTCATATATTTAAGGACCTTTCTTGGAGATGAAAAATAATCACATTTTTAATTATTACGAGATAATTATTAATCAGCAATTGAAAATAAAATTAGTCCGCTAGCCCAGACCATTTCTCACAATGCTAAAGGTATTTTTAAGGGCTAGTAGAAATTCTTAACATTTCTTATTTGTATCACTATTTGGGCTAGTAAGTTAAAAGTTGGTTTCTACCACGGTTAATAATTACCAAAGACATTTCAATAAGCCTTTCCATTTTAAATATGCTTGAGTAGAAATAACTTACTGGGGTCCCGGTTTCGGTGATTTTCCAGACTTGATTTCATTCAATATCTTGTGGATGTCTTCGACAGTCAAGTCTTCCTAAAACAAGAAATATTGAGTGATTTATTGATTTAATCCTCTCCATGCTGGATGCCCTAAAGAACAGCGACTGTGCCTAATCCAGCAGGGAGAGGGTTAATGTGTTATGTCACTGCGGGAATAATTCACCCATATGCAATGACAACTAGCAAATAAAATATGGTATAAAATATTAATTTACTCAGTTTTGAGAAATACCATTTTATGTGTTCGTGTTTTAATGTGTTCCGTATAGGAATATCAGTATTGTTCCCTTATTTTATGACGGTAGTATAGTAGGTTCTGGGTTTATTCTGGGTTCATAGCACTGTTGATGCTGAGCAAGTAATTATGGAGATTAATATCGCTGTGGGAATTGTTTACACATTTGCAACGAGTTGATGCTGAGGTAAGGAGTGAATATCTGTGTACTAACGTAATAGTTGTCGTTGATCTGAACCATGGGAGCGTTGACACAGGCTCCGAGACATTCCACTTCCAGCAGACTGAACATGCCATCCTTGGTTGTCTCCCCTCCTTTAATACCTGCAGAAGCAAAATGTATGTCTTTGACATTTCAGTTAGTTACACAGGTTGCTAATGCAAATTTGACTATAACTGTACAATATACAGACTACACAAAACTTTGCAGGATCTAAAAGATTATTAACCTTCTCCCTGCTGAATAAAATCAAAGTGTTCTATTTCTGAATGTGATCGGACAACTTAAGTCGCCTTCAACAGGGAGAGGGTTAAATTGGCTGATTTAGTGATCGTTGCTAATATCTGCGGAAATACACGACAAGACGTAAAGTGAACCTGCACTCAGTTCACCCCTGTCTATGCCCCTGTTACCTACATATATTTTATATTAACATTTTACGGAAGACACTGAAAATTAAATGTCATTATATTTGCAGGCATGGGCTTTTATGTCTAATAGTAGCTATGCCTCTGGCCCTGGGCAATTTCAGTTGCATCAGAAAAACTCAGGCATTTTATCTGAATAGTTTACCTAAATTTTTCTCGATGGCTTCCATGATAACATCTGATCCAACACCACCTAACTGACATGGCGTCGTGGTACAGATCTGCACAAAGTGTTTTCCAACTGGTTCTCTGAAAACAACAACATGTGTAAAACATATGTGGAATATGTCAACTCAATTCATCTTAAACATCATTTTGAAAACTTCACAATTATTGCGCACAATTCATACAGAAATAAGCCTTTTTGATCTTTAGCTAATGGGCTAAATAACAGATGGGCAAAAATATGTGCAATCCAGGTAGAATGTGTCTTCTTTATAATTACTGCACACAATACCTGTTAAACATCGTGTAGAATGTAGCGACCTCATAAACACGCATCTTTGGCATTTTCAGTATGTCCGCAACTACGTGCATCGCCGATATCGGCAGCCAACCTGAAATAATCAACACTTGATGAATCTAAAGGTATCTGGCAAATACTTGGAGGTGCTAGAGCCTCTCGTTCTAGAGGATATGGGCAATAACAGGAGATTCTGATAATAAAATAATACTAGGTAAATAAATAAAAATATAATATAAATACATTTTTAAAAAGTGTTAAAAAAAATAAATAAAAAGATAATACTAACTAATGAACTATATACGGTAACTAACTAAATAATGTTATCGCTCACCATGTTGCCGTTGTGCAAGATCCAGCAGAGGGATAACAGCTGCGCTCAGGTGACCGTCAGGATAGTTGGCCATTATATTCTCCGCCCTCTGTGAACATCACAAAAGAATTAAAAGATTGTAAAACATAATTTCTTAGCAGGCATAAGAGCATCAGATAGCCAAAGATTGACTGCAAGAGGTGAACACAAAAAGAATAATGTATACACTTCATGACATGAATTTGGAAGCTATTAGTTATTGTTTTACTCACAAATTATTATCTGAGTGTAAGAACACTATTATAATGCTGGACAATGTCTTGAAGTATGTATTCAAATATAATACAATTGTCTTAGTTGTCAATATGAAATATGTGTAGTACTTAAAGTGAATGAAGAATGTTATGAAATAAAGTCTCCACCACATGATAACATATGACGTACGTCCATATTTTTCTTTGTGAATTCGAACTTGACATCTAGGTTGTTACTAGGGCTGTCTCTGTGCTGTAAACAGAAATACATTAATCAGTGTTCAGGCCTCAACAGTAATAAAGGATTATCATGTCGTAGGAAAGATGTGTGAGTGTGTGAATATGGAGTTTAACGTCGCTGCGGGAATCTTTCACCTATTTGCGGCGATAGGAAACATGTAATTCTTATCATTAATGTAATATGCCGAGTAATGCTAGCTACAGCACTCAGTATCTATTTTTAGTAATTCATTTTCCATTGCTTCACAACAGTTTTATACATAACAGCAGTATTGGACTGAAAAAGGGGGAGGTATAAAAAAAAAAAAAGATATTTTTATTTGCCTTCTGTTGTTTTATGCAAAGAACTGCGAGAAATACATAATTTTGATTGATTGAATTAATGTTTAACGTTGCGGCAGGAATATCTCACCCATAGGCGATGACACATAATAAAGATCTGGCTATGAAGAGTAAAAAACAACAACAAAATACCATAAACAACAGTTCAAATTGAAATTGATGCCATTCAACATAACCTGATAACAATATCAACTTATTTGGTAGTTTGTACATGATATAAATAATGAATGATATCAATATTAATAATTGATATTCATCAATTTACGGACTCATTGGTTGTCTAGATACTCACCACAAACAGCGAGTGGCTATTTGCTATAGCACCAACATGAAATTTCCTGACTTGTTGACTCTGAAATATAAACAGAATTATGGAAATCATAGGTGTATTCATAACATAATTAGATTTATTTTATTTTATTAATGATAGAAAGATTCTGATTAATATAAATATATATTGGCTAGGTAATAAAAAATATAATTTATCTATTTTGGTGGGTCCTTTCCATTACAGTGACAGTCGCCTTCCAACTCAGCTGATTTCGGCAGACTGAACCCTCCTTGGGACACGTAGTCTTGTGTCCCCAGCTTGATTAACCCTGTTTATGGGTAGTGATAATGCTTCGCTATACTCACTTCAGCATCATCACTACGCGGCCATAAACAGGGCCAATGATACAGAGAATGAATAGTATTGTCTGCTTGTGCTAGGCTGGATTTCCACCATACCGTACATGCTTTATTATGGACATGTGGCACCTGGTTAAAGCAATACCAGGGACAGAAACTGTAACACTAACAGTGTTTACAAAAATGGTAACACTATTTAAATCTGAATCTGTATGGTGTAGAGCTCATAGAGCATGCTCACAACGGAAATATATGATAGTTACACTTATGAAGATGCATAGGAATATTCATCACTGGTATTGAATTATGATAATAGTCGGTGTATCTGTTATCTGTGTTGGTGAAACTGTCTGCAGCAGCAGTACATGAACAGTGACAGCGAATGCCTGATCAGATGATCTATCTAGTGACCACTATTTTGATTGATCAGTGATTAAAGATCGACTATGTGGACTGCTAACACTGGACAGCTGCTAGACGTTATTCTAAGAGTATGATCAGCAATGCATTATCACTAAACTTGGTACAAAAATATTGATACAAATTCACAAGTCAAATGTCAACAGCGCACTCTCATGTTTGCAAGCCATCGGTTAGGTGTTAGCTACAAATATAAGCAAAAACATCTGTACACTTCAAGAAATATCAACCTACAAAAGAAGAAACTACCCTCCGGCAAGCGGTAGACAACATTTTGCCCCTTCTGTCGTCCAAAACAGACCTAAACAGACACGACCTCCAAAGACCGGAAACAAAGGTGCAGACAAAGTTAGCACCGGAGTCAAACACAGCTATCGTAAATATTGGATGATAATTACCAAATGTCGACATTTCAATAGATTTAGAACAAATTCCATGTAACTGAATAACCGCATATGAATTGCAACATAATTAAGTGATTCCTTATACGAATAAAATCGATAAATATTATTTCTCATTTAGTGCGGAAATGAAACGCTATGGTCACACATAAACAATATGGCCGCTTGAAACTGTCTGCAATATTCTGTGTAGTATCGAAAGCAAACAACATTTCATACATATAAGCATATACACATTTACATCTAGCGTGCTACTTATTTGATGGCATGGGTTAGATGTCACTGTCATTACTAGAATGACAAGAGGTTGTAAACATGATTCAGCTTGAACAAAACGGAAGTAAATTTTCATTTAAATAAAAAGTAATTTGGAAAGTGCGCAAATATGCCATCCAAGGTGAAATCTAAAAGTAGTGTACAGTTTTCTGGTAAAGAGAAGAAAGGCTTCACAATATATGTGAAGGTAGAAGCAACTGAAGAAGTGTTTCCTCTGAAGCATATACACAATGATATGAAAATCAGCGAACTGAAAGATTACTTGGAGTTTGCGACAGGCGTTCCAGTGAATTTGCAGAGAATAAGTTATCTTGATCAAGGTGACTAGATCCAGTTATTCACTAGGTTGAAAGGCATCCTAAGTGTTATATTTAAATGCATTGCTATTGTGCTTGCTAGTATAATGCTATGTACACACATAATTATGAACATGTATACAAAACATTAAGAATGAGATACACCTGCCCTTAGCTCGAGCTTCCTCTAGCCGTACTGCTAACCATAAGAGACTTTTTATATATTGTACATAGACTGACTAGATAGAAAATATAAAAAGTCTGTTATGGTAAGTTGTACGATTAGAGGAATCTCAAGCTAACCTATGATAGATATTTTATCTAAGCAGAAATTACTTTCAAGATCATTAATTGATTGCTTTTAAAACCAGAAATAGTTCTCACATTGGTTTAGTATTATCCAGGGTAATGTATCTCGAAGCTCTCATGCCCAGTCATCATACTAAATAGAGATTTCTATGAGAGTGCTTGTGGCCTCGTAGTAGATGAGAGTTTCGAGAAATGATACCCTGAACAGGTTATGTTTAATTAACGGTATCCTGCATGTATGTGGGCAATATAAACTTTAACAAAAACGACTGTTCTTTGGATCATCATTGTCATCATTTGTTCTACTGTAACTAGTCTGTAAGTATGTTTTAAAAAGTATGTTTCCATCCTTGCTGTATAGTTCAATACACACACATTAAGTTTTTGTACACGCATTCTTGTTGCTGCTCCTTAGGTTAAAACTAGTATATACAACCATAATAATTAATCTGTGTGTAAACCCGGTAGACATGGTAAATCATCTGTCTGTGTTAAAATGTTACAGGTGATATGCTGGCGCAGACGGACATCCGGTCAAATGACATTGTTCCTGGTGGCACCATCTTGCTGAAAGTCTGGCCAGAGTATCGAGAGCTGCTAGAAGCTGCCGCATCCAATGATGAAGAATGGGTATACCATATAGACTGCTCACCTCACAATATTGTAAATTAAGGAATGGGTATAGACTGCTCACCTCACAATACTGTAAATTAAGGAATGGGTATAGACTGCTCACCTCACAATACTGTAAATTAAGGAATGGGTATAGACTGCTCACCTTACAATATTGTAAATTAAGGAATGGGTATAGACTGCTCACCTTACAATATTATAAATTATGGAATGGGTATAGACTGCTCACCTTACAATATTGTAAATTAAGGAATGGGTATAGATTGCTCACCTTACAATATTGTAAATTAAGGAATGGGTATAAACTGCTCATCTTCCAAAATTGTTTTGTAAATTGAGGAATGGGTACAGACCACTCAACGTACAATATTGTAAATTAAGGAATGTGTATAGACTGCTCACCTTACATTACAATATTGTAAATTAAGGAATGGGTATAGACCTATCATCATGCAATATTGTAAATTAAGAAATGGGTATATAACACTCACCTTACTGTATGTACATAGTTCTGGGGAATTGCACTGTCTGTAGATTGGCAATACATTTATCATCCTTGGTCTTGTCAGTACCAGCTGGTGCTTGCAGGTTTACTGTAACATTCAGCACTAGGGATGTTATGGGTTTCCTCCTGCCCTAAACTGACAAGTGGAGATATTAGTGAAAGATTCTAGAAAGCGACTCTAAACCCCAATAAAAATAAATCAATTTTAAAATGATAGTACATGATCATGCACATCTATTCCACAGGTGTTCAACTTGGGTGTCACCTACCCATCAGACTTCAAGACACCAAACAGCGAGTACATGAGCAGAAACGCCAGACGCGAGTATTTCCAGGAGAGGGCATTCATGGCATTGTGCATCGCAGCTCACCGAGGTCACACCAGTCTGTGTGAGAAGCTCATTGACACGGGTAGGACCAATACAGCTTATAATACCAGGCCATGATTTATGAAAACAAACAAATTTGATAACCGCTCTGAATTTCTTTAAAGAGTTTGCTCAGCTGAGATTTTTCCAATTGTCTCAGTAGTGCAACTTGAGTAAAATCTCAGCTGGGTTTGAGTTTTTACTCAAGTTACAGCACTGAGCGAATGGGAGAAATCTCAGTTGAGCGAACTCTTTAGAGAAATTCAGAGCTATTATCACACCAAGAGAGTTGTAACTCGCTATACATCAAAGAGAATTTTGAGGCTTATGTAGCATTATGATAGCAGCCATAGCAATTTTCCAACGGATCTGCTTTCTTTGCCATGAATGTGGCTTGTTTTGTGCTGAAATCACAACTGTCGATAACCATGCCTGTGATAGTGTCTGTGAAACAGGACCATGGTAAAATATTTCTAGTTTATTGAGACACTTGCCAATTTATTTCATACTCATGATACTGCAGAGTATTGAGAACTTTAAAAATAAAAAATAAAAATGATAATGTAGAGCATGTAGATGATTGATGTACTGTTTTATATACTGTAAATCATGAAATTATCGCAAGCAGAATATTAATGCGAAAAATGCGACCGCCATATTGTCGCATTTAATTGCTGCGCATTAAAGGTAAGACTGGTGAACAAACATGACCGTTCGCATTTTATTGGTGTCACATTTACATCTAAAATCTAGAGGTAGCATTAAATTAGTGAAGCATTAATTTCGTGATTTGCAGTATTATCAGTCTATTTTATTTGCTATGATTGTATCTCCCATTTTTTATCTACTGAAATGTAATGGGTGAAATACATGATTATTTTTAGGGTGCTCCATGTTGTTTATGATCTTGTATCTCGTGTCTAGGCGCCAACCTGAATTTCACTTCTCCATTGGGAAGGACTGCCCTTCATATCGCAGCGGCCAAAGGTCACGGTCACATCATTGACCTACTGCTGAAGAAAGGTCAGATGTCATTCTCACAGTTAAAGCCATACATCTCACAAAGATTGTTATCGTGGTTTCTATAATAACAATACAGTTTTTGTTTTATGTAAATGATTGCACTGAGGAATCATCAGGATTACTATTGGGTCTATTCTACGAAAGTGTTGTTACCGCAATGCTCCTATTTATTCGAAACCTGAAAGTTTATCATGCTTTAATGAATATTGATGAAAATAATTTTTAAAATCCCCCTAAAAATACTAAATTGGCCAGTTTGGTCAATTATAATTTTCTCTATTCAAACATTGTTGGTTGTCTCTAAAAGTGAGAACTATATATATAACTATAAATTTTAATTTTAGTCATCCTTAAAAATTTGATCACTTATAATTTAAAATGTTTTTATTTGTGTAATAATTCAAACAACTGAACACACACACAAAATTCAGTTAAAATTAATAGGAGAATTATGTATATATTTGTGTTTATTGTCAGGTGCCAACATCAATGCTGAGGACACCTCAGGGAAGAACGCACTACAAAACGCGGACAACTTCGGCAATAAGAAGTGTGAGCGTCATCTCTTCCTGTTTCGATGGCAGCAGAGGGCCAAGAACCTTCGTCCTTCTAAAGAACCTCCCCGCATGCCGCACCAGTACTTCGACTCCCAGTTCCGCATCTTTCTCCAGGTTTGTCTGCTCTTACCTCAGTAATCCTGCCAGACTGTACCATCTAGTAAAGCAAACAAATACTATGGTTTTCAAACCCTGTAGTAGTTAATGCATAATAGTAACGACTGGCTAAATATACTCATGAAAAGAGGAGATGACCAAATTCTCCTTTAATCTGTGTATACTGAAGAAATAAAGAAAGGTGTCCCACTTGACAGGGAGAGCAATGCCAGATGTACGTGTCCAACGTGGCTCCTTTTGACGAGTTTGAGGGGACAGCGATCAACTCTCCGCGGAAACGTCCACACCCAGGTGTCCTCAGACGAATCCAGTTTAAGGAATCTGAAAGCGTACAGGGCGGTGAAGATATCAATGAACGACATGCTTCAGGTATTACAACTCTTTATGAATTACATTCCATAATTTCCTGCACATAGCTAATTTAAATTTTAAGGTTGTGTAGGCTATCAGTGTCAGCATAGCCTGACAATATATTTAGCCCCCTGTGGGCCTGTGGCAAATGGGTGAAAGATTCCTGCAGCTCAATTATCACTCACTCACCTCTGTGGGCTATGCAGTGTAGCAGGCTATGCAGGAAATTATGGTAGTTGAATACTTATGCTGAATTCGTAGCCATATCTATGAAGGATTCTTGGTGCGATGTAAAACAAAAACTCACTCACAATGTGTTCTGAACATCAAATATTTTTGTGCTTCGGTTGAGATGAGTTGTCTTCCATGCTGCCTTTTATTTTAACCAATTTCATATTCAATCAGTGTTCGAATTAATAGGGGGTCCGTGGGTCATTTGAAAATCTGCAATGTGTATCTGTGTGACCCCCTGAAAATTACAGATTTTACCACTTTTAACATTGGGCCTATGGAGAATGACCCCTCATTATGTTCATTGTTTCGAACACTGTTCAATCATATTGCATTATTAATTAAATCATTGTCGCGTATAGATTATAGATTCCCACTGTGACATAATACAATAATTCACTCACTCACTCACTATTCCATGCAATTAACCATGTCTTAACTGAATTTTGGTTCTAAAATAAAATGTTCAAGATTTGATTCCCCTATTGTTTAAGGTCTTGAATTATAATTGGTCCAGAAATGTTGACTGATTACCTGCTCCTATTTCAGATGGCAGCTTGCCTCCTATCAAGTCTAAGGTGACACATAATTCATTCCAAAAGTGAGTACAATATATTTTACTAGAGAAAAATGAAAATGTAAATTAACCCTCTCCCTGCTGCATACTATTCATAAGCATTTCTCTTTAGGACATCAATGGCTGCTGTTATTCACCAAGCTTCTTAGATTTTTATTATTTTTTTTCTTAATCTTAGCTTAGCCTGGCTTAATAATTCTTAATAATTCTTAATAGACTAAGAAATTTATTAGCATGAATAGAGAAAAGTTTAGCTAAGAAAACTGGCGGAATCTAAGATTTTTCTTAGTGATTAAGAAACGTGCTAAGAAAAATATTGTATGTGACGTTTTGGAAATCCCCTCGCTAAATTTAATAACAGTGTCATTTTTAATATAATAGATAGATAGATAGATAGATAGATAGATAGATAGATAGATAGATAATCTATCTAAGATAGATAGATAGATAGATAGAATACTGTCCTCAGAATCCTTAGACTGTCCTTACCCATTTTTTATGATTTGTCCCTTAGTGTACCTGGGAAACTCGGAAGGTATGTATTATACTAACCATATTAACCAACAACCTTTTCTTTCACAAATAATCACTACTTTGTAAATGTCACACAAGATCTTCCATTTAGGTCCAAGCGATTGGTAGGTGGAATTGGTATTCTGATCGTATAAATGCAGTTACAGTATATACCCTCGATCAGTAGCCCAGATAAGGCGCGTATCCGCGTAATTTACGCAGTAAAAATTGAGAAATAGGCATAGATATTAAAAATGTTCAATTGGCTATCGGACATTCGATTTTGGCCACATCCGACCAGAAAGAAATGTCCGATAGTAAATGGGGCCATTACAACGACGTTTAGCTATTTGAACTATGTTAAAAGCAACCTACAACTGCTATTAATCTTCACATAATACTCCCTAAATTAATTTCTGGGAATACCAGTATCGCAATATTTGAAAATACTCTCTATATCAAAATCAGGGAGTATCATACTCCCAGGTCGTAAATTTTATCTGGACCTCTGCTCGTAAATTTTATCTGGACCTCTGCTCGATATAATAGCAGCCAGACATATTGAAATTGACTAAAATATAGTAAAATCCAGTTTCGCCCTCCCACAATATTCAAAGAGGAGGTTATAAGGATGTCTAATCGAAGCGATCACTTATTATTGTGATACTGACACGATCGTCGTTTCTGGTTGTAGATCTGATGGCATGCTTGGCAACAAACCCTCCTCACACGAGCTCTGGTTGAAGCGGATTCACGACAAGGAGAAGAAAGATCGAGAGAGGAAGAGGAAGGAGAAGATGTTGAAAAAACAGGAAGAGGATCACAAGTGAGTTCTGGGAAACGCTCAGGGGTGTCAGCGTCTCGGAATATCGTTTTTGTAACCCTTTGGTCTTCACCCCTTGTGTAGAACACCACTATATGTTTAAAGACATGAAGTTGTATAGGACATGTGTAGAAGGGATTTCCGGAAGGGGCGTGGTAGGAGGGGTTAAACAGGGTGAGACAGCATCAACTGTAAGAGATGGGTTGAGACAGGATTAAAAGTATGAGACATTGTGAGACAGAATGAGACAAATTTAAAAGTAAGAGACAGGATGTGATGGGGTGAAACAGGATTAAAAGTAAGAAGACTGGGTGATACATTGTGAAACAGGATGAGCATTAAGAGACAGGGTGAGACAGGATGAGAGAATTACAAGTAAGAGGCAGAGTGAGATAGAATTATTAGTAAAAGACAGGATGAGACAACATGAGATTGTCATATTTTAAAGTCACTATGTGATGTCAAATTGCCATTGTCACTGTATATTCCAACTTACTTATTTGTAAAGTTTACTAGTTACTCCTGATGATGTCAGTATTATACTGATGAAACATTTACTGATTATTAGATAGTTTTTGATGATTTTGTACATTTCTGCAATATTATCTACTCCACTTCATCTAAGCATCCAGCATGTTACTGTGATCCTATCTACACTTTATTTTATGCCAGTGTTCTTGTGTGGCTAGCTGTTGAACATTCTGAAACTTGTAAAAAAAAAAAAAAATTACAAAGATTTTAGTGTTACAATTTACTTTGTGAAACCATCCCACTTTAATGTGTTTCTATCCACAGTCTATATTCCCACTGTGAATGCTTTCGTACAATATTCTAGCATCGCAATGTGTTTCATTTCTGCACTTTTACACTGATTGCACGTTTTCTCTTCGCCTTTGCACATTTGTATGGTTTGTTGCAGCAGCACAACTTCTGACTCTGAGAATGAGGACAGTGATAGGTAAACTTGATACTAATTGAACTTGGCGTATTCAATGTAATATTAATTTGGGTGTCATATATCACCATTTAGCTATTTTAACTATTAGCCTCATAGTAATCAATTTAGCGAATTACTATAGTAATGACAGAAATAGAATAGAAATGATTTTTCTAATGCATTTCCAAAGTATGGTATCTTGATGTCAAGTAACCAAACATTGACATTTGTTATATGTATTTACAGCAATAGATCAACTGAGAAAGTTGATAATTATAACAATTGAAATGTATGTTTTGAGGATAGTTGACTACCATTTCCAAAGGGATGGTGTCCACAACAGTAATGTCAATCCAATCATTATCCATCTGAACAACACAGCATCCAGTGATGACACAGACAATTTTGATACGGTCCCCATCACAATGTGCATGTAAAGCATGTGCATTGCTAGGGAAGCCATGTGTAGTTATAAACATGAAAGCTATAGTCGCCTAGTAAACAAAATAGGTAGACTTATTTTTAATTGATATTTGAAGAATTCACAATGATATACATGTATGTAAAATTAAAAATGTGAGTGGCCAAATTCATTTATTTTCTATTTCTTACATTACTTAATATACATAGCAGTGATTATGATTCGTACATTATAAGGTGACACAAATTTAGTCATAATTCTTTACCTGACACTTCCAATAAAATTAATGTAATTAAAAATTAAGAATTTGTTAACTAATGTTGAATAAAGTTTGCAAAAACAGATAGGTCTACATGGTAGGTATACACTGCATATGCACAGTCGCTTACAAAACATACACAATTTTGTTTTAATGTAGGCCTACGTATTCCACGAGACTTTATTACCAAACTAAATTAAAATACACTAAGGTGTTTATTATACTTTTTAGGAATGCACAATTTTGGTTGGTTTATAAAATAAGTGCATTTGAGAATATTGTTATATCATTGGTGTTACACAGCCGATGAAAAAACATCACATGGCTGGTCTTATAAATTAATCAAGATACAGTGTCTATAGTAATACCAGAAATAGAGTTCATGTCTGTCTGCCTACAAAGAAGCTCTTTACAGATTATATATAGACTATAAGTACATGTACTATACAGAATCCCCTAGAAAATACTAGTGGTTTCATTGATAATATAAAGTAAAGAAATAAGTGCAAATTGACCTGGGTAGTAATTTTAATGTAGCGATGTGAGCATCCTTTTCAATATATAGTGCATTATTATTGAACGTTATACTATATGTAAATTTTATGTTAGGCCATTTAATTGTAGATGTATGTGTTTTTTTCAGGTGTGTGTGAAAAATGCATTGATATGATGATGTTCTCTGACCGAAGCGATAGAATACAGTCGTGCAGATTGCTTAGAAAGTAAGATATTAAATTATATTATTTTCTATATATTTTTCATGAATAGCAGCCTACAATTTATATTTTTTAAAGACATATTTCTTTTAAAACTCTGGTTGGTGTTGTTCTTTTCGAAAGTATATAGTTGGATGCTATGGCAATCTCATTAAAAGCAGATCTCAGCCAGCGGAATATAACATATCTGTTGGAGTTACGGATCTTATTTTAATGAGACTGATGCTACGGTGCAATGTATTCACATTGTTATTGCAAGTTATCGAGAAATCTTTTCATGAATTTGTAATATTATGACGGATTCCCAATAGAACAAAACCAATCTAAATGCATATAAGGATCACCTTCTTGAGATTGGCGCAATACATATAGAATTGGTAGTTCGAATGTATATACAATAACAGAGATTTCGCATGAAATATTGACAAACATTATATTTCAAATTGTAATTGCTTTGATTGTTTAGAACTACAGCTATATAATATGAACTTCGGTAATAGAAAAATAATTATACAAACACTCTCAATTGATATACTGTAGTATGTAAAGCTTCTTTCTTTCATAGATTATTGTGAGAAGGAAAACAACTAAGATGAATGTTGGTTTTTAATTTTTAATTTTAATTTTTTAATTTTTTATTAATTAGTTTGTGTTTTGATGTGTTGTTTTTCTTGGGGTTTAAACACTTTTTTCACTTAATGTATCATCGAGGTTTTTTTCTACATTAGCTGCAAGAAAGAACATAGGTGCATTAAAATCCGAAGCGACGGAACATACGACAATGTTTGTGGCCCTATCGTAACGGGTAAGCATACACTATTCATTATGTATAGCTTTTCGTGCCGAGTTAATCAAAGGAAATATTATATATATGGGATCTATACATTTTCCTCCCAGGTGAATATTGCCAAGACTAAAGGTCCTTACACACAACAGACGAGCGATTTATCGCAGCGACAATCAGCGGTGACAACAAAACGATAGGAACTGATTCTATCGAAAATAAGAATCTTTGTGAATTTTGCTGTTGGTGTGCAATCATATGAATAATTAACCCTCTCCTTGCTGGATTAGGCACGGGCACAGTTCTTTAGAGCATTTCCGGTTTCCTCAGAACGTAAATCGCCGAGTTTGTCGCCGGGAAATTCCTCTCTGGTGTGTACGGACCTTTAGTCATATGGTGCCTTTAAAACTCTATGTTAACCCTTTCTCTTCTAGACGTCAACGACTGCAGTAGTGTTGTGGCGGGATTCCACGGGGAGCATACCATACTGAAAACCGCCGCTGTTTTGGCCAGTGTAGGAATTCTACTGGTCGTTGTCATAGTGATCGTTCTGCTACACAGAAAGAGACATGCGCAGAAACGACAAGTAAATACCCTTCATACATTTAATAATAATAAAAATAATAATAATAATAATAATAATTTGTATTAGTATATTGTAATAATAGTTTTGTATGATGATAAGAAATATAATAATTGGTTGATTTGGGGTTAAGGCCACTTAACTTTTAAGATGTTTTCACTCATCATGTTATTTTATTACATGCATATGTAGGCCTACTGCTTCACAGGGGGGAACCGCATGCGGGTAACTGCAGTTACCCACATCCAATATGGCGTTGGGCTCAAATTGAGAGATTTTGTCGATGTGAGTTTTCATGTTTATCGAGGTTTTTTTTATATGTCCATTTACAGAAACTGCAAGATATTCATAAAATAGGCGTTTTTGAATCGTACAGTTTTTGAAAAA
>JAVCKZ010057911.1:3883-16108 GCA_034780755.1 Lepetodrilus elevatus | reverse complement strand
TGTGTGTGTGTGTGTGTGTGTGTGTGTGTGTGTGTGTGTGTGTGTGTGTGTGTGTGTGTGTGTGTGTGTGAGTAAATAAATAAATAAAGTATAAGTAAGTATTTTTTTTAAGTAGCCTATAAATTATAATTAATAGCCTATACTGTTACAGTATACTTAGACTACTAGTATTTATTTATAAATAAAAATAGTCTAGAATCTATTATAAATATATAACATGTTTAGATCGAATATTCACAATGACAAACTTTAAAAAATAATTATTTAAAGCATGAAAAACTCTACACATAGAAAACATGTAGTCTTTGCATCGTCATTGTCAGAATATTAATATAATAGTAAATATGTAGTTGAGCCCGCGGGAAGATCACATGTGCACGCGGTTAGTCATGTGATGTTCGGTCCCGTGACGGGTCACGTGATCACATTCGTTCAACATGGCAGTCGGCATGCAAGTCGTGTTTCTCTTGGCAGGTAACTGAATATTCTATTTTCAATTGAAGCATTGTACACGTAACTTGTCACTGTGGTTGATTGGTACTAAGTGTAGACCGTTATAATTTGATTCAATATTAATCACAAATGCATCAGACTTCTTGGTGTCTACGAGTAATCAGGTAATAGATAGCTGTTCACACTTGGTTGACTTGGTTGACCCTTGGCCTTTTGAGTACATCCGTGATGGATATTGCCTTTATAAAAAAATTTTAGAACGTTTGCAACTACTTGATCTAGTGATGATTTTCTCGCTGTAATGTAGGCTACTGTTGTGCAAAGCACCAGACTATTTATCATTGATTGTTCACTAGAGCAGTCGTAGTCGGCAGTGATCAGCTGGTGATTGGGATTAGAGGGTACATGGTTAAACTTAAAGATCAACGCCTACTGCTTACTCTTTATGATGTGTTTGTTTTGAACTCGAGTATCGGAGTGCAGTAAATTCAAATCAAAACGCCCAAAACACAACACTCGAATTGTGATCCCACGTGACCTCAACAAGATTCACTGTGGTTGACAAGACTCTTGTCAAGAGTTGTGATGTCAGAAAACACTACTTGCGCTATGCCGACAGTTTTTCTGATTGGCCGGTAATTCCGTCATCTGCCCGATACTGTGGGCTCAACATCTTGCTTATAACTTATTTATTAATAATCACTGTGTACAAGCGGAAATATCG
This sequence comes from Lepetodrilus elevatus, assembly GCA_034780755.1. Taxonomy (NCBI): domain Eukaryota; kingdom Metazoa; phylum Mollusca; class Gastropoda; order Lepetellida; family Lepetodrilidae; genus Lepetodrilus; species Lepetodrilus elevatus. The sequence continues at coordinate 14,931 of JAVCKZ010057911.1, read as the reverse complement.
ATTCCGCCGGGGGAAAGTCGCTATTTCAGACGGGGAAAGTCGCTACTGCAAGATGGTAGGCATGGATTGCCAATTGTTTCTTAAATTATTATGATCTAAGGCCACATCAAATCAAGCTAAAATGCTCTAGTCTTACTCTAAACCATCAATACTATACTACTGTAAATATTTATTATTGATACCAGCGCAGAAACTGTATATTCCGGTTAGAAATGAAAGTAAACCTCTCTGATGTCCTAACATGGTTTTACTTCCTTGTTGCTTGTAGGTCTCAGTGCCGCCTTCAGTATCAGGGCCGATCCAACCCCAACCTTCCCCAAGTCGTACGTCGTGTACGGCACACTACGACTGCCTTATGCCGAGATCAACGAGCCATTTACCGGCTACTACGACAGCGTCAACAACAGGAGTCGGATCGACTACTATGGAGGTACACAAGATGTTACATGTCCCGTATCAGTTATTTAATGAAAGTGTACTCAGTTGGTGTCATTTTACTATCCAACAATGTGTTAAAGACACAATCACAGTATGTTGACATTTCATGGTCAAACGTATATTGCCTGAAAGTGCATGTACATTTGATTTGTCTACATTTATTTAAGTATATTGGGCAACAAGCTACATTTTCCAATTCAACAATCTCGCCTGGTCCTGCTGTGTCATAATGGTCAGTGTTTATGTACAGGTATGGTGGTGACCATTCAGCGGGCGGACAAAGGCAAGTTTGGACTGAGCTACAAGCTGGCGCCGATGGCCAACTACACCGTCCAGACAGACATGTGCTTCCTGGTGAACGGCACCAAGGACATGCCAGTGCCCATCCAGAGCATCCTCCCAGATCTCTCCAAGTTCAAGGTCAGTAGATCTCTCCCAATTCAAGGTCAGTACCTTCACAGATTAATGCTGTACTTTTGTGTGTATTCTCAATTTCTCACACCTCAGTGCCTGGCCACCATTGCTACAAATTATTCTACGCAGGGCTCTAGCTTAACATTCTGAGTTACTTGCCCGCAGAGCAAGTCGGGGCAAGTAGCAAAGGCACCAAAGAGGTAAAGTGTTAATTTAACTTGCCCCTGGTACCTCGGGCATATGTTAGTCCAGAGTCCTGGACCCGCTGGAAATATAAGTCTGGGTATCATTTCTCGAAGCTCTCGTATCTACTACGCGACCATAAGGACTCTCGTAGCGATCTCTAATACATGGGGATCGTACACTTATGAGAACGCTACGGTCTCATTGTGGATATGAGAGCTTCGAGAAACGATACCCTGGCGTACTAACGAAGCCATGTAGAATCTGTATCATTTGTCTATGTAGATGGCTCGTAATAAAGACGTCTGGTAACATTGGTACTACTTCTACATACCCTGTCTGAAGTGGGGATAACAAACACTGATGCTTGAATAGACGTAGTTATAGTCAAACAAATGGCAATATGTGCCATGGTAAGTCATGCGGACTAACAAATCAGTCGGTCCCAATTACGTATAAGTATATAAACTTGGTCTAATGAGTTCGATATCTATTCGTATTTCAGAAGTAATATTATAGCTGTAGACTAATCAGATGAATGTGAATGTTATTTCAATACGGTAGAGAGACATGAAACGCAGTTCGTTTTTTAAATGCAATTAGTACTATGAAATTCTTGTTAGAAAATGTTTGTCCTAGAACCGTTACTAATTGGGTAGTAGTACATCCATTCCAAATTCAAAGACAAACCAGAGTCTAGTATTACATTGTCAGTTATATTCAGGGTTCACCTGTACGAAACTCCGTAATTCTAAAGTAGCCTCCATCCTCCATGCTATTTGATACATAACATAATATTTATTGTTTTATCTCAGTCTGTTCTCATACTAGCGTCTTTAAAGCAACACACAATACTTGCAATCAATCAATCCCACATGGGTCCAGAAAGAACAGTACGTGTGGTGGGTGTTATTTAATTTCTTCCCACTTGATTTTTGTGATTCAAGCAGAAGAAGATGATACATCCCAGAGCCGTCAGCGCTTCTCCTTTGTCACTTAATAAAGTGAATCAGTTACCATACAGCTCCCGTAGGAGGATGTACGCCTACAGTGGACAGAGACAGATTAACACTAAACGCAAAGTCTTCCTCCTCGGATCAGAACCACGTACTAGTCTACATATTTAGTCTATACATTGTTTCTATAACTACTAGTATATCCATGAAGCTACTTAGAAATCATTATATGAAGCAGACAATACAAAAAGACACCAATACCGGTAGTTTCAGTTTTTACCTTGCTGCAAATATGGCAACTGGTACTTTCTTGGAGGGAAAAGTAAATACTAGTAGTTATGTATTTTTATTATTTTTATTTTTATTTATTTATTTATTTATTTATTTTTTATTTTTTTATTTTTGTAGTTATGTATTTCATTATAGAACCACACGAGTTCTTGTTCATGATACTTATGCTGTTGCACATCAATACCATACGTGTATAAAACAAGATCAGTAATAATTATGTTCTTTCTGTTTCGTTGATATAACCTTTTAGCTTAATAAGTATGTTTCACATTAGTGAACAGATTATTACTATTAATTCGTATTACGTGCGAGTGACTGTATTATTGACATATTACAGATCTGGCATCAGTGCTACGCAGACCCCAGACCACGTGATAGTCGTAAACAGCCTCGTTTTCAAAATGTCACTAAACGATCTCTTACCAACTTAACTAGACCCTTGACCCAAACGATGTGTTTGCAGAAATTAGTAATGACATTAAGAAATATCAACCAGTCAATATTAAATCAAGAAGGGTTGGCCTCTGCTCTATTGAATTACCGTCTTTAGATGTGAATAGTTGGAGCAACATATCAGTATTCTCTCGGGGTTAAATGCAACACACAGACCACGATAGTCCTGAAATGATAACCAATTAACATGTAACCACGCCGAATGTCTGACCCAGAAGACGTATGTCCAACACGTACAGTTACTACATGTGTAACCTTAGGGGATCTTAAACATAGCTCCGAGCAATATAGTCATAACATAAATACTACACTGTTCTTTAAATTCATGAATCCATATACACATCACAGTGGGTACATATATGCATAAAAGTGTACAATTCAATTAATATATTATCTTCTTTTTTTTTTATTAGAAAAAGAGCATCAATTTCTGCCAAAAATAGAAACATTACTGTACTATGGTTCCAATGTTAGGGAAAATACACGTTATTATAATGTGGTCTAAATATGGACTATTTAGATACTATCAAGACTGTATTGCACAATATACGAGTCTGAGCTGTATTGTATTAGATTAGTATTTTCCTATAATCACGTATGTACACTTGACAGCATATAAAACTCAACCGCATTCGTTTGCTTAGGCAGTGTATCCAATATATAGAACGTAAACGTTCTCAGTTATTTCAAACGACAATGTAATAGGTACAGATACAGTGACGAATAATGATACGGATTAATAAAGTACAATATCTAAACATTTTCTGTTTGAAATGTCATCATTCATGAATAATAGATTCCTTGATTCTTGAACATTGATTCCCCCGCTGAGTGTATGTCAAAGCTAATATATCGTATTAATAACAGTATACCCTAAAGCCAACTTTGGGAAGTATTAAATGTATTGCCAGCAAGTCGTGTCTTCATCAATCACTGGACCGGCAGCACTGGGTGGCACTTCGTTCTTTCAGCACTGATGAAGCTCCTACAAGGTCTTTGGGCTGCAGAGACACGGAATTTCTTTTCCAATTTTCGATTTATATTGGATACGTATACTGAGCTTCCATTCTGTGAGATGTATAAGAGTTTTGACACAACAGTCAATTTGGGCGGGGTCAAAGTTTATGTGACACCAGCAAATAGTTGCATTAGTTAAAAATAAAGAAATATGCTGGATAGATCAGAAGTTTCTAAAGAACTATAACACAGATTTCTCGAAACAAAATTGAGTTTGAAAGTTTGTTCCGCTGAGATTTCTCCCATCGAATCAGTGGTGTAACTTGAGTAAATACTCAAACCCAGCTGATATGAGATTTTACTCAAGTTACAGCGCTGAGTAAATGGGAGAAATCCCAGCTGAGCAAAATTTCAAACTCAAGTTTGTTTCTAAATCAGGACCTGAATTTAGTCGATATAGTCTACACGAATTTATGCCAAACCATTTGCCAACTGAGTTTAATTGTTTATTTCCAAATCCAAATCAATGTTGCCAATCGTGCGAATTATTCAAGTTTGTTCTGAAGTCATGGTCAAAGACGTTTGTTAGAACCATTGACGTCAATCTTTCAAAAATTAAATGTAAAAGTTCATTTAAAATTGAAATAATTGCTAAGAAACGTCTTTGACAAGGACTAGTTTGTTCTGGTGTCTTGTGAGAATAAATGTATTATCCGCCATGCTGTCTCGATATATAGAAACACAATCTAATTAATTCCGTTGTACACGAATATTTACGCTTTGCATATTCACGTTATACATACATTCTATGTATTTCGAAAGTGATCATTTCAACGAAGGCACAATGTCAGATTCACGATTACACGAGTCAACAGGCAATTTCTGTTATTCATTAACCCGGCCTACGCAGAATATCAGGTATCCCGTTGTTTCATACGCGTGCTATCGCTATTGAACATCAATGCACAATTACGTTTGTGCACTTCGACAAAAGAAACAGAAACTGTGCCTCAAAATATGCTGGAATAATCACTTATGTCGTACACACGTGGGATGATCACATTTCCAAACATGAACTATAATGTATTTCTACCTTCATTGACAGCTCATGAATTATTTCAGAGATGTTGTTGATACTCGAGTTATTTCTAAAATGGTACGTGGGTAGCTGATGGATTGGTGTTCTAGTTACAACATGTATACATTTCACAATATATATTACAATAATAATAATATTAATAATAATAATAATAAAAAAAATTATAATAATAATAATAATAATAATAAATAATAATAATAATAATAATAATTTGAAAAAAAAACATTTTTAATAATAATAATAATAATAATAATAATAATAATAATAACATTTATATTGCGCCAAATATACGCCCATAAGCGGGATCATATACTTCGGTCAATGGGCTAGTGTGTTTTAATGTTCCTTCTCAACTCCCTGAGGAGTTTACAACCAGAGATTCAGAACTTAGTCAATGCGAAGTTGGTTGCGTATTCCCGGTTCCAGGTTAGGTATATTGGCGATTACCTAACTAGTATAGGTGGACTCTCACGATGCAATTTGTAGCAACAACCTGTATTATCAATGCATGAGAACAATCGAGTAACTCAGAATCGACACGTCAATTCGACTGTTCTCATGCATCGATTATACAACTTGTTGAGCACTACAAATCGCACCGGCATGAGAGTCCACCTTAAACCAAGTTCACATTTAATTTTACGGCAGTACCAACGGTTAACGTGACCATTTATTATGCGTATCCCTAATGGCCCTGTATAAGCGAGAATGACATTAGGGCTGTTCGTTTTGCAAGAAATCGGCAGCCGCTTTACCCCGGTAACCCTGCAAACGCGCTCGATTTGCCCAATTTCTTACCCAACAAGCCGCGTGTTAAGCTGGATTCATACTTTTAACGGTGCCTTACGGCGCAACACGTTAGCACACGCTTACCGGTGTAGCATCCCAAAAACACTCCCAAAGGAAGCTCAATCTAGAGTGTTTGGTGACTGCTACACAGGTAAACGTGTGCTAGCGAGTTGCGCCGTGTTACGCCGTTAAAAGTATGAATCCAGCTTAACGTATACTTAGCGTATAAACCATATGTCGGAGTAGGCACAGAAATTTTAAACATTATTTTAAATACTTTTCTACCTCGGGATATGCCAGCGTACTCCAGCGTACGACATGCGTATGCCAGCGTATGCCAGCGTATGCCAGCGTATGCCAGCGTATGCCACCGTGCTTCAAATGTATACAACATATGCATAACGTACCCTTAGCGTATGTTAACACCTATTTAATAGTTGAACCATCATTTTAGCGTTACGAGCATGGATCAGTCTGGATATGACGGCCTACAACGGGTTATATATGATCAATTCTTGCACTAATCAGTACATAGTAGTATGACCACGTCCTTATTATACAATGCTTTATTATACATTGGTTTACTATTAGAGATTGCCGTCTTCCATAAGTCGGTGAACCAATTTTTGGATAAACGAATTTGGGGACGTACTAAAGCGACGACATTCATGCTGCCATTTAACGACATATTTTCACTTTATTTGAAATACAATACATTGCATATCCAATCAAAGTAATACGATTATTTTCCCAATACATATACCGTAATTTCCTGCGTATAGCCCGCTACACCGTATACTATAGCCCGCATGGGGTCAAATAGGTCCATTTAAAAACATATATCATCGAATATCTCGCTCTATAAACGATACTTATGGTCACTGGAAGTCGTGATGCGTTATTTCTGTTCTTGTTCTTGTTCTTGTTCACTTTACATCCCACTCCATACTAATAAGCTAACTAATTTTAGTTTTCAGTACCTTGCTGGTGAAGCCGTTGTTGAGCGTATGGCAGCCTCTAGTCATAATAAGTTTTTCTAATGGAATTTTCCAGTCGAGTCTTTCCAGGGCCGCTCTCTTCATCTGTCGCCTTGAACAATAACAATCAGAGTTAGATGATGGCAATTGCTATTGTTTTTAGAAACATGGTGGGTTAACAAGGATTTCAAATACTATCATATTTAGATATATAAACCACTATAGGCCGATACTATACAGAACTGCATATTTCAAACAACCTTTCCAATTAACAGTCTACCTGTATCCATCTGTTACATAGAATAATATCATGTATATTATTTGGCTATCCCCTTATACTCCGATAACGAACCCCAGATCTTATTACACCAATAAGCCCGGGAACACGTACATACGACATCAAGTCAGTTTCTGGAAGAACCAGTGCTATTTGAGATATTATACTGTATAGAAAATAGGTCTGTATCAGGACACAGCAGTTTTCAACTGTTTATATATATTTTACCGGCGAATTCATCTTGTTCATACCAGTTAATACATAAAAATAGTAAAATACAGCGTGATTTTAAATTTTAAATTGCCATTTACGCTACGGTATCTGGCGAAGGTAGTGCAATATGTAGATTTATTGTTAGCGCAGAACGATCGATTGATGACGCGAGATGTATACTGTACATGTGATTCCCGTTTGTGTAGCTGATGGACATAGCAAACACATACGTATAGTCTTTGTACCGAATTAGGGACGTTTGGTTGGACTGTACCGGTCCTACATCGTGTGTACGGAGGACAAATACACCGCAATTATAAATACAATCTATCCAAGATGCTTGCAGTCTATCGATATCATACTGATCAGTCTTATAAATAGCAATATAAAAGAAAACAAAAACATGCTTACTTGCGGATGACGTGTCCGACGACGATAACAGCGATAAGAGAGACGACGACAGTACACACTGTGCCGAGGGCGATAATGGTAGCTGAAGAAGAATGGTGTAATGTACATATATGTAACCATACTAACCATTGTATACAGCTAGATAATATGAATATTAACAATAATATGGTGATGTTTGCCAATGTGTACATATGCAAACACATGTGCACGTATGAACTTTCATACATGAACAGGGCTTAAAACTAGTAGTATTAGAACTCACCAAGTTGTCAAACTAAATTTTGATATAGCATTTACAAGGTAATGCATAGGTTTTATTGTTTTATTTTTATTTATGTTTTTAATTTGGGTTTAGAGATATGTTCAGTTCACCGCAGAACGAAACCTGCAACGTACACCCGTATAACACTTTGTGTTGCAGTAAACCTACAAACTCCCACCGACTAAGGAAGCAACGATGCCACATTACAGTGCATATGTACTATTGTGTATTTGTGTTTGTTAAATGTTCTCTGGTCAGATTCGATGACCTCAATTGTCCAAACGCGTGAAATAGCTGCTAGACTCCGTGAACTCGATTCCTCAAGGACATGATTATCAACTTATCGTATAAGTATTGGTACAAAACACACACAAATACTCATTAGCGTGGTACATTGAGACACTTTGTAACGTAATCATAAAATCCATACAGTATTTAATTCGCCGCCATTCACTAGCCTCTCCAGAGGGATGGTATCTCCAGCAAGGGATGGCATAAGTACATGGAGTCAAGGGTAGAATGCACATCCGTTCCATTTAAAGCAATATTATCTATTTGGATAATAAGCTACATTTATTGTTAATGTTGTTTACACGAAAGGCTCGTACTGACGCGTAATCAGTAGAACACCTGCGCAGCGTGTTTTCAATAATACATCCAGTTTTGTCAGAATTCCAGAAGACACGTCATGTATTACATCTCATTGGAATCTGCAAGAGGCAAAGTGTTTCGAATGTTCTTGAGTATCATCAGCAAACAGTCCATATATAGTAATATTTCAGTATTATAATACCGGAGTGACCTAAAACATGCATTGATGACTCGCCAGGTATTAATGCTTGTTAACTTCCGGTCAGCCGGAAACTATCAGTAGTTGTCATCATTATGACAAGGTGAAGGTCACGCATAGACGAGACTTCAAAGTATTTTAGAACAAGCTACGCTATGCCTAATTAGTTAATGTACACCCTAGTAGCAATCAGATTGTATGTGTTTGCTAATTAGCATGAATCGATAATCGATATCACAGGTTGCTTTATATCAGTCAATGACATGTCATGCCCTACTTTTCAATGAAGTTATTCAAATTATGAAATATGGCATATTACTAATTGGCAGGCTAACTATATTGTTAACATATTCCATAGATAATTATATTCTAACAACGCAATCGACATCGTTAGCAAGGTATGCATACCGGTATTATTAATAGTATCGATGTTTATTTCATGAACGACGATCTGCATGAATGAACGAAACTTTTACGATAGTTTACAGGGCATCGTAAAACACGTTCACATCTCGTTCTGTGTACACATGGTCGGATGGCTTTTTGTATGTTGGTTGTGGCTCCAGAATATCTTCCGTGTGGTGGAGGAACCACACGTAACAACGCATCCTCGCACCACAGCGGTACTTCATTACGTTCATGTGGAACCACTGGCACACATCTAGGGGAAATTCGCGCAAACAGCCAACCAATGAAATCATTTCCCAGATGAATTTAGTGCAAAATTCTATCCAGATTCCAATGAAGTAGACGTCATCATTGTTCCTAATCTGTTTCTCTCTAGATGTGTGCCAGGGGTACCACATGAAGTGAGTCCTGAACGGAATTAAGTACCCATATGGTGCGAGGATAGTAGCAACTGCATATCGTAAATAACCATTATATTGTATACCACCATGTCCACAAACTCCAAAATGAGTAGGGATGAAGATAATGTTACCTTATTAGGGTAACGCCGATTCCTACACAGGAAGCTGGGTTTCCCCATTCCTGGCAAGGAGGCTAATTACTATTTTGAGCACTAATTATTCTTGTTAACACTATGTAGTCTGGTAGTAGAACTGCTAATCTTGACATTTGTGAGAAAAAAGTAATGGAAAAATGTTTTTGGGTCCTTAAATCCAAGATGACGCCCATTTTGGCTTATGCAACTAATCACATTAAAGGGCCAGATATTTTAACAACGAAGAAGTTCAAAATGTCTACCATGTACTTTTCAAGACGATGCAGACAGATTGGAACCAGAATGGAACGAAGTTCCTCAAGCCAAGTTCCAACATTTGGTAGAAGCTTGATTTATTTTGTTGTGAGTATACTGGTTACGGGCCTAGTATCGCCTAACATATTAACGTTTTCTTGGATATTTTTCTTAATATGTACATCAACATCATTATACTTACTATGGCACATGTATTATATAGCGATAGTGTGACCTTATGGTATATTCAAAGTTATCTGCGCCACTTCGGTTATAGTGCAAGCGACGGCAGAAAACAGGGTGAAAATAGACCTTTTATGCCACTGGCAGGACCTATTATCGTGCTCATAAAACAGGACGGGGTGCGTAATCTTCTGGTGAAATAATTTAATTTTAAAATGGTATTTACTAATATATATAAACCATACCTAATGCGATAATAGGTCCTAGGCGATAATAGGCCAATCCTAACTATTCCTCAAGATACTCTATTGGGCATTTAAGCTTTACTGGGCGAGAAGACTACAAAGCGTGAATTATAACTGTAAGCATGCGTGATATGTAACCTAATAGCTGGTGATATTAGTCACTTTTCAGCACGGTTTTATACAGGGAGTTCGTATTTCACAGTGTGGCTCTGTGTAACCTACTCATGTCTGGGCAATGTTCGTTGTCCCAGCCACACTGAGGGTGATCCACGGGCACACTGACACCACCCCCGGGCCACACCACCGTCTCGTTCACCACCAGGAAGCCGTGGCCCCTGAAAACACACCACCGCCCTTGTTATTGTATATACTAGTATTTATTTTCATTGTTCTCAAGTAGTTCCATGCTTCTGGAAGATCGTTAATACTATCCACAATATGTTCCTCTAATAGTATACTATAGTATATGTGAAAATATGTTCCTCTAATAGTATACTATAGTATATGTGAAAATGTAATTAGTGGTTAACATTCTAGTGTTATGTTGTTTCTTTATTGTTGTTTTTTAATGCTTATTGAAAACACTAGTAACTATTATTGTTATAAGAAATACCTAAAACCTGTGCGCTAATACTAACCCTATGTAACTCCTGGCTATAGGTCTATAGTTGCCGTTCACCAGATTGTGTAGCATATAACTGACATGTCGACTCCCGTCCTGCTGAATGTGTATAGGACCCGTGATACCTGGGGGACATAGGGCAGAGTTACAGTATATTCTCCAATCAGAGGTCAATATTACAGTTTTCCCAAAATATCCACCAATCAGAGGTGAGTGTTACAGTTACTTCCCCAAATAAATCCACCAAGCAGATATCAATATTACAGTTCTTGGGGGGGGGGGGGGGGGGG
>JAVCKZ010057900.1:0-16109 GCA_034780755.1 Lepetodrilus elevatus | reverse complement strand
CCCTGTAGCTATAGGGTGCCAGAATAGATAGCAAAATAGTAAACGGGGCATCTTATAGCTACAGTTCTGCAGCTAGGATTTGGGATACGTTTATCAACTCATAGGATAACATTGGTATACAAAGACACTCGGTGGAGATCCTCTATATGTATGACATCGAGAGATTTACATATATATATATATTATATTACAACATGTATGTACTTATGTACATCCTGACGAACGCAAGAAGAAGCATGAACTACTGGTTGTTAAGGTAAATGTGTATTTATGTAGGTTGCACTGTCTGTATAGAGTGTTAATGCAGATATCATCCTTGGTCTTGGTAATGCAGATATCATCCTTGGTCTTGGAAATGCAGATATCATCCTTGGTCTTGGTAATGCAGATATCATCCTTGGTCTTGGTAATGCAGATATCATCCTTGGTCTTGGTAATGCAGATATCATCATTGGTCTGTCAGTACCAGTCGGTGCTCTTAGATGTACTGCGACATTCTTAGCTACGAATCTTGAAAGCGGCTCTAAGCCCCAATTAAAAAGAAATATTTAAAAATAAAATAAATAACAAAGCAGCCACGATCTAATTTACTCCACATTTATCTGTTTATGTATGTCACGTAAACGTTATTCAACATTCTTAATATAAATTAATATAAACATGTTTCCATGTAAACCCCTCGGGACATTGTATACAGTCTATTTGTATTCCCCCGTGGTGTTCTTAACAGCCCGATCATGAGTGAAATGAAGTTCCTCTGACGTTGTATACGTATAGTTAGGTACTAAACCTGATGCTAATGCATTTATTATGAGCTTGACAATGTTTGATCTTGTTTGCAGTGTGGTATTGCCCCATTTAGTCGTAATAAGATAACATTATAAAAATACTATGGGAATTCAATAGTACGCAGACGCAAACGCAAACGCACCCAAAGAAAAAACAGCGCATTAGACTACATGGGTATGCTACCGGGATACGTACTATCTATGTGATAATCATAAGATTTCCTGTTTAATTTAAGTGGCATACCTGGTTTACCTCCCTTATATTAATATTTAACAACAGACCCAACGTGTGTGTATTCTGCAGGTTTTATATACACTCCCTGGGGACAACACATGGAACAACATCCATACAAACACTATAGTGTCTTCTCACAGATCTCATGCCAACAAACAACGAATTAAATAATGGTTCCATGAAATAGATTCTTCCCGTGAGTGATCTATATCACTGTCAATCATGCATATAGCATGACAGGGTGTTGTCGATTGCTTGACGGCACATTCTGTAGTCGTGGTTGTCGCCAAATGTAGGCGGTGACTATCGCTCTCGCTGGAACAGCTGTCGTTTCCCGCATAAATAAGGTGTCTTCACTGTGCTAGGTCCGGATTTCGCTGATAATGTATCTCCTCGTTGCTCTGGCAGCGTTGCTTTGTTTTGTCAATGGAGCTCCGACCAAAGAACAGTTACTTCCAAAGGTCTTGGACGCCGTCGACAGAGCTGTAAACTTTTTCGCTTCCGACTACAGCAGTATAAACGTAGATGGACTGTTTGGACTCCGGGTTGCGCAAGGTTAGTATTATATATGGACATTAGATAACATGTAGACTATCTCTAACCGGATGTGAAATGGAACACGAACTATAACTGGTGTTAGATCCGTTTATGGAGATTTAGAAAACGTTTTTTTCTCTCCATTTTTCCACCACCAATCTCTCTTACATTTCTTTAATTTCTTTCTTTCTATATATATATATATATATATATATATATATATATACATTTCTGTCTTTCTCACTTTATCTCTCTCATACATTCTCTCATACTATTTCTCTCTCATACTATGTCTCTCTCTCTCACACACACACACACTCTCTCTCTCTCTCTCTCTCTCTCTCTCTCTCTCTCTCTCTCTCTCTCTCTCTCTCTCTCTCTCTCTCTCTCTCTCCTTTCCTTCCTCTCCCTTTTGTTTTGCACCAATACAAAAAGTTATAATTAATTCACCATGAAACGGAACTACTAAAAAGGTCTTGTAATTTTGATGTTTTGAAGGTTGACAACGTCGTAGTATAGTAAACATGATCATGACCGAAATTTAAAACTCGCTGTAAGAATGTTTCAAAATTACGTTACTATACAGAGTAGGTTTTATTTTTGGTCATATTTAAGTCGACCCATGATCTTAAACATATCTCTGACCTTATTCTGGTCTGTGTTGTATCTACATTGGCATGTATAGTGCTATAATGTGGTTCACCTGCTTAACTACCTAGTTACGAGATAACGAGTTCAAGATGTAATAATATTATAATACATGTATGTCCATTTAGATTTCATGATTTATATAGCGCCAAGCTCCACACTAGATACTGATATAAGGCTACAAATAAACACCATTTAATTTTAGTCATAGTTCTCTTCTCCTTTTGAAATACTATTCTCTCTTTTGTATTATATTATGTTATAGAAATGTATTTGATGTACATATTTCAGGAGCGTTTTTTTTCCTAAGTTGGCATAACTTGTACCCAATCCCTTTATATTGTGAATACTATGTTTAAATTAAACTAGATATGTTCATAGCGCTGCTATTAAAGCAGTCTCAAGTTTCTCAAATCTAGAGTCTCCAATGTATTGTTTTCATTAGAATGTTTACAGAATTAAAATCTGTATATTAATTTAATTTCACCTCAATCTAGACATGTAGCAGTAATGAATTATTCTTTCTTTGTTATTTGTAGTTTTAGTTTCTAATAGGTTCTCATAGTTTATAATAGTTTATGATAGTGTTTCTAATAGTATAGTAAGTAGTTCAGTATATCAACCTTAATAATTATATAACTTAGTATAAGCTACTGCTCTGATAAGGCTAAGGGACCAATGATTCTCAGGCTTGTCAGCTCATAGGTATCAGTTGTTGCTTGGGTTTGTCACATGACCCAAGTATACATTCTTCCTATTTTACTCTATACTTTATCATTACGATAACTACTGACGAGTCAACACCAAGGAGCATTAGATTATTTAGGTCGTGTCTGCTACACGATATATATATCGAACAACCCAGGACTGTATATCTGCGTCCCCGAGACGAGGATCAGATCGTGAGATCCTACGTAATAAAGCTGTATTTACTCCAACAAGTATTGTGACGTGTGTTCTACGAGCGCCCCCCCCCCCCACACACACACACAGTACCGCTGTTTCAGACACGATTCTCTTTTAAATGATAAATGATAGATTATGATAATTAGCGGATAAATGTTTTCTATTTTCTATGGAGGTTATAATGTCAATTAAAATTTAAACGTATACGTTACAGATTTGTATCTTGGAAATTGTGAAGCAGTGATAAATAGTTTATTTCGTATATGTAGGCCTCAGCCCCATGTACAGCAGTGCTTACATGACATAGCAAAACTCAGATGATTTGCTCTATGACTAACATACATACTCCAAGCAAATTAATAATTGTACTCCTGAAATAAGGTTTGTATTCAAGCGAGGACGGACGATATCTCCTTCCCTATTTATAATGTATTATTTTTTATTATTATTACTATTAAATATATCCCTCCAGGGTGTACACTCCAACTATAACACGTGTCTCTTCTTTCCTCGTAATACAGCGTCATGCGTGCTTTGAGTATATTATCAGGAGTGCGTTATTACATTTTCCGTGTGTTACTAACATTGACCATGCGTTATTAACATTTGTAATGCATTATTAACATGTGTACTTGCGTAATTAACATTTGCCGTGTGTTATTAACGGGGGCAAATGTAATAACGCATGAACGTATGTTTGCTGTTTGTTTCAAACATTATTTCAAAATATTCAAAGTCTGTAAAGACAAATTCGATTGCTGGGATTCGAACTCTGGAACTCTCGCATTTCGTGCGCTCTAGTCCATTTTTAGGCCACCTAACCAACGACAGTTCAACCTAACGTTATATAGATGTTCATACGATAGGCACATTTGAATGAATCGCTCGTAAAATCCCTTACCTACTAAATATATACATATTATTTGTATACATCATTTAACGCCCACGGGCCGTGTGTTAACCATAACATAGTCTGTAAATCATTGGTGCCTTGTTGTATACTAGTACAGTACATGTATATGGAAAAGAAGCCTGTCCAATAACATGTATGAACATTGAAGTGTGAATTGTTCATTCAGTGAAAAGCCATAGTGAATACTTATTGTTTCAAAATGTATTTTCCATGGCTTATTTTCAACAATTCTGGAACATTTCATATATTTAATATGTATGTTGTCATTTGTTATACAGATGATTAATAATGTTATATTTTCAAAGCAAGGCAGTTTGCCCTATAATAAAACGTGGGACTACTGTATTACTTATTATTACAGTAAATGTCAGTACCATCCAACGGAATATCGTTTCTTTTAGTAGTATAGAATCTATATGTTACAGTCAGATTGTGAAATGACGTCTGGACGTGTTGTACAATGTATATGACGAAGGTGGAACTCTTGTGTACAAATCCTGTTCCCCATTTGAAATTTATCAACTGTTGATCTCTGCCAGATTATAAATGCATGTGCAAACATCGTCCTCTCCTATGCATACGTATCATACAGGTGTACGAGTAGGCTAAATTATGTTATTATATGAGTAATAAAACTTTCCGTTTCAACTACCGCCTATCCCGTTAAATTGAGCATTATTATTATTGATGCAAGTATATATCGTATGTAATTTTTCCCATTAGATGAGAGTTCAAATCTGGTGTGAGTAATTATTTCACATACCTATCGGATGTGAAAACATGTTTTCCTATATATTAGTAAGTATTTACGGTGTCACGCGATAGTAAGAATAACAAACAATTACTTCGGGTCTCTAAACGTACTTTATTAATGATAAATTAATCACAACACATTAGGGAGTATTTACACGGAGACATTCTAATAATTCACAAATACGGTAGTTATAAATGTAAACATTGGCTCGCCAAATCACAATATTGTCACAGAATAAAAAAAATATTGAGCTGAAACTATTCGGAATTGGCAATACGAAAATGTTATACTATGCATGATCTACATTGTATTGTAGTGTAACCTATCTAAAGACATTCGATACTTGTTTCAATTTGGAAACAAAATCAAATCTTGTGAAGAAAACTAATGTATGCCTACTATATGGAAATAATAACAAATGACATGCTTGTAATGAGCGCAGAGTTCCAGACGTCGGCATGGCGTCGCGGACATCATTGGAACTGCTAACTAGACATAGGACTATAAAGTTAAATATATATATATAGTAACATTTTAACAAATACAATAACAAACAAACAAATAGTATAACACTGTACAGTTTGCATTTCCCATCTTGCCAATCTGACTAATTCATGAAATTTAAGAACCACCCGTATTCCAGGGACGAATGTATCGTCATTTCTCGTGTGCAATTTTCAGTATACTACAATATACTATGTTTTATATAGTGACGTATCGCATGAACTGAATACGTGTCCTGTCACGTAGGTTTAACTGGTGTATACAGTTTTTCATTGTAAATCTATAAATGTACAAACGATCAGCAATACTGGGCATAGTTACCTGCAGCAAGATGGACCGGAACCGGAAGTAAAACCAAGATTGTGTCCAGACTACGTATTCACATCCCGGTTCTCAGAGGTTACGATCCACTTCTATACTATACGCTACATGTAGAGTAGCGTAGAGTATAGAAGTGGATCATAACCCCCGGGAACCGGGATGACGTATTCAGTGCTATACTAAGCGGCTTGCTGGTTAGATATAGTCAGGTAAATGGCATGGCACTCCAGTGAGAGTGAGTGAGTGAATATGGAGTTTAACGTCATGTCACTCCGGAGTATTTATACCAGTTCGTTATAAAGATGAGCACCTGAGTTGTGTCTACAAGTTAAAGTAGGATTCTATACCATGGTCCGCTTGTGGTGGATTGCCACGTCTCTCCCGTCAATCAAGGTCGCAAGCTCCGACATTTGACTTCCTATTAAAGCTCAATAATATCAATAACTTGTGACAAATGAATGCATATATATATATTAGTAAGTAAATAGTTTAAGAAGCTAAGTTCCGATGCTTCCAGTGGTATATATCGTATTGGAGTAGATGTGTAGACCACATTGGAGGCATGGTCGTTAAGGATTAGTTAATGGTCCTGTTTGTGCTTGTGTCATGCTCCCGTGTGTACTGTGAACCAGCTTTCATGTATAGTTAATACTTTGCCTACATCATATACAACACGGTGCGCTGATAGACAGTGATAGAAATGTATACATTATTTTGAATATTTTGCTAGTGAGAAATGTCGTATCTGGTACGAGATGTATAACTTTGTTAAAATGTTTGTTCAGCTAAGCTAACCCTCCGCTACGGAACATTCCGTAACATTCCGTAACCTTTCTGGAAGTTCTAGACTAACATAACGGTTTCACAGACTTGATTATATATGTAAATGTTATTATATTTCACAAGATCGCCAAAAAACAACATGAGTACAAAATGAATGAATGTATAAAATAGTAGAGAGAGAAGAGAGAGACCCACTAAAATTAATTTAGTCAGAACATTTCAATATGACAAGTACAACGTGAACAGTACAAAAGTACAATGTGTAAAATGTACACGAACGCACTACTACAAAAATCTTATTAAACATTTCAGGGCCAAAGTAACCCGGAAGCCGGGGATGTTTCCAGGAGACATCCTCTGAAACACAGGCATATAGTCTGCTTAAACGTACACTACGGGTTCAACCGTAACACTGTCCCGATCGAAGATAACGGTGAACATAAAATATGCCATCAAAGATATCATTAGTCCTTTAGTTTTACATTTACACGTTTCTAATACGTGATCCTATGCTTTTAGACGGGTATTCTTAGAATATACGTCATCGTCCTCTTTTCATAACTAAACGGGGTTTCCAAGAAGAGTTTGTAAGATGTAGCGTATAAAAAAGGACAGTCTGTGTTTAGAGGATGCATGGGAACATACACCTTGATAACATAGCCTACTGCTAATGACCAAGTTACAAAATTGAAATCAAAGGTTATCTACGGACCTGTTTTTATATGAATTATTACAAACTTTGAACGGATAAAACTCCTATTTAACCCTCTTCCTGCTGAATTAGACACAGGCACTGCTCCTTAGGGCATCTCAAGTTGCCTCAAGCATGGATAAAGTTAAACATCCATAGTATGATATTTCATATATAATTCGTTTTACAACATGGATCTGTGCGTCCTAATTTGTAAAATCCACATTCTGCAGTCCAACCGATTACAACCACATCATTCAACACAATTATTGATTGTTAATTCATTATCTCCATGAGCAGAATCATATCTTCTCCGGATGATACTGGTGATCATAGGTTGCAACAGTACTGTTAGACACGCGCTGTGCCCTGACCGTGTTCTATTGGTCGTGTAGAGATGTTGGTCTCTTTGTGGGAAGGCAACACAGAACTAGAATCACCACACGCCACACTTCTTGGTAGGGTTCATCTTGCTCCCAGCCGGGCACTTATAGGCGTCTCTGAAGTATTCTGAGTTAGATACGGTGCCGATCACTCTGGGAAGCATAGAAAGAAACACATTGAAATGTAAACATTTGGCAATAGAAGTTACGGCAAGGGGAGTGACAAGTAGATGAATGCACCTGGGGAGCGTTCAAAGACACAGGGGCTTACAAGCGGCTTACCAAACTAGCCACTGTCTCAATAGTCGTATGAACCGTACATGGGACATGGAACCAGTTTAGCTAAGCGGCTTACTCCACCCTGTGCTGATTGAATGCACCCCTGAACTCCAACTCTACCAACAGCTATGACACTCCAAGGAAGATTTTCGCGGAAAGTTTATAGTGAGGTATCGCTGTCAGTAGAGCCTTATACTGACTGACCACGGTGTACCTCCAAAGACAACACCTGGCATGTTTGGGCGGCATACTTGAATATACGTACGTATAGGTATAGTGGTATACATGTAGACTTGTGTCAAAGAGATGTCCAGATACCCATATGTACCATGTACCATGCATTGCACAACAAGGTTATCGTGTCTCTTGTGCCGTGTAGGACGCTACAAGACAGACATACAGTGCAGCGATGTACATATTGGTGGTGTTCCATTGACAGTCTTGGACGCACATTCTGGACAGAGGGCTGCTCCTTTTTAGCTGTTCTCTCTGTACTTTCTGTCCGACACATGTGCAGTTACACTGTGCGGTGTTGATCCTTGGTAACTGCGCATGCGTCTGACAGAATGTACAGACAGAACAGCTGAAAGGAGTAGCCCCCTGTCCAGAATGTGCGTCCAAGACTGTCAATGGAACACTACCATTATGTTGTACTGTAGGTACACGTATATTATTGTAACTATGCATGGTAGTCTATATATAGATGATTGTAAAAACGTTACCTACCTGAAGTTGGAAGGACTATGCGGATCTGTAACTATCTGATTATGTAGAGCTGCGTCAGTACTTAGTGAGCACCAGCCCTGGATGAGGATACAAATATAAAGAATACATAAGACCAATGGTAAAGCACTGAATACAATTAAACGTAAATACATATTTCTTGGACTGTGATTCACTTTCAAGTCACTTTCTTTTTAATATGGGAATGTGTAAACAACTTTGAGTTGAGGATGAAATCGTACTCAAAAGAAATATGTAACCTCGGTGCCAGATGCTAGTTCTCAAATCAGCTGACCATTCTGACTATAAATAACACAGGTAATCTCCGACGGCATCAGCCGTGGCGTACCTGAGCGAAGTTGACGAAGAACAGCTGCTCGTGAGTGAGATCCAGGCCAGGCAGCGGCGGCTCCTCTCCGTTCACCGACACCCACTTCCGGTAAGCCTGAACATTGAACTAGCATTATGTGGTTTTGTCAACCCATGGAGGTTAGTTTAGCCACTTCAAAATTTGTTTTGGCAGCTATTCCTGACGATTCCGTACATACGTGGGACGCCTACAGTTAGAATTAGGGCCTACATGACCATACAAGAATATAAGGACAATAGAAATATCTCGAAATAATATTTAATGTCTTCCAACAACCTATACATGCTTTGATTATGGTCAGTGTTGGCATCAATGTGTTGGATGCGGACGTACAATCATTTGTAGAGAAGACATATATATAGTACAATGATGACCTACCTCCGGAGAAGACGTATAATGATGACCTACCTCAGAGAAAACGTACAATGATGATGACATACCTCCAGAGATGCCTTGATCCCACTATTGTCCGCCATGTTCTCACCAAGCGTCATCTTTCCGTTAATCTGAAGTCAGAGAACAAAGTATTGCAGAGTAACCCGACAGTAGTATAGATGAGCACCGAAATTCCATTCATTATCATTAACTTTCATGAATTGAAGTTGGTGCCTACAAGACAGGGTGAAACAGAACTGACACGGCTATCACTTTCCCTTCGGCGGCTTTCTCTGGTCATCCAGTTAACACTTTCCTAAATATTATTATAAAAATGTTTTGCTCAAAATGATGGTGATCACAACTTAATGAAAATGTGTTTAAAAAAACATGCATATATATGAATTGACTAAAAATTACTTAACGAGACACGATAACAGTTACTTACGTGATCCCCGTTGATTTCAAAGGCTGAATATTGATCTATGATACACTGAGCCATCTTGTTGAACTGTTGTAAGGAGGAGTTAGTCCACCAGTGGTGGACGTTCCCAATCATATCGTACTGCCGACCTACCAAACACACACAGCATGGCAAATTAAGAGAAATTAAATCTTAGCCATAGTCTTTATGCTGCCCGTAATCGTAGATGTAACCAGTTATAGTGATTGTGATATCATTTAAGCCACGGATGTCTTTCAACGTAATAATAGTATGTGCACAAGAGGGAGTGATCTTAATTTGGTTCTAGAGCATAACATCTATAAAGCATAGATAATTTCAGTCGTTTGTTAAATAGAGAAATCTATGATCCTACGAACCTTGATCATCAAACCCGTGTGTAATTTCATGTCCAATGATCATACCAATTCCACCGAACGTTAGTGACCTGAAATATAAACATTATGTGATATAACCATTATTGTATTATCCAATATACTTCAATTGCCAGCACTCGTTTGTCACTATTCTATTTGAGATGTCACGAGAATCCCAAAAGATTTCCCAAATCTGTATGGTGTTCATTTCAACGTTATTTAATAAACATGGTAGAGAGATAATTGTTCCAGTTCTTATCTTGGATGTTTTATCCAACACTTACATGGGGTACTCTTTGCTATAGAACGGAGGCTGCAGAATAGCTGCTGGAAAAGCTGAAATAATAAAAGAAGAGACAATTATGACATTATGAAGTGTACGTCCTATATAATTAGCATAGTTAAACAATAGCATCATTAAACAATAGGACTAGCATACACTATTGAAAGCTATAGATGCGGTCCAAAATTTAACTCTATACCGTAAATTGATACTGCATATAGATTTTTAAATAACGATCATTTAATATAAGATATATGTATAGATGTATGTATAATTTAGTCTTAATGACCATGACCACTAATATAAGTGACCCCACTATCCACCGCTTGGCACTATAGCCTACTAGAATAATTGCAGGAACCATTACATATCAACCTGTGAATGACAGAACGTGAGCCAAATTTGGTGTTTGTTTATAAAGGTTCACAAACAGTGTGTTCTCAATGGCCTATTTATGATAGATAAATCATAATGCGGGCACAGTGTAAATGTCAGATAATCCGATACAATACATACTGATGGAGTTACGACTAGCACTGTAGAAGGCATTCACAATCGCTGGCGTCGTTGTCCATCTGAAATAAATAAGTCGCCATCAACGTCATACCAGTACTAAGTCTGATTTTCAACGCAGAAGGTCTTGGAAATAAAAGCCTATACCGAGAAAGAATTATATGATAGAACTAATACGGTATCGTAGTGTTACAAGAGCCTGTGAATAGTTCTTTATGTCAGAGGCTTGGAGTATCCTCATGTGTACACTAGTGAGCAGAGCTTAGGTTGGGAACACCTACACTTCCATAGATACATGTAGTTAGTTGTATATGTTTGTTATTTAACAATACATGTAGGCTACGTCTACCTTTCAACTCGGGAGGTCTTGGAGGGTCCATAGCGGTCTCATAGTGATCAACGAGAAAGATAGATATGATAGGACCATGGCCTCTTATAGCGGCGGCACACTAGCGATTTTCGTCGCCGACGCGTCGCCGATTTCCGTCGAGTTTCGGTCGTCTAGTGTGCGGTTCTCCAAATATCAGAACATGCTAGATATTGTGCGATCGGTCGGCGAGACTAAAAATCGCAGTCGCCGGCCAGCGCATACTTGCGACTTTCCGTCGGCCGACGAAAATCGGCGATGCGTCGTGGACGGGAATCGCTAGTGTGCGGCCAGCATTAGTGGCCCATGGATAGTTCTAAAAATGTAATAGGTTTTGGGTGGGGACACCTACACTTCCCTGTCCACGCGCTTCCGGAGGTAGCTGGCCTTGTCCTTGACCGTGTCCCTCATCATTGTCAGCACGTTCTCGAAGTACTTGTCCTCTGTGAACTCGATCTGCAACAGGGTTTGGGATACTGTGCATCATTCTCAGGTGGATACTGTGTGTCATTCTGAGGGTTTGGGATACTGTGCGTCATTCTCAGGGTTTGGGATACTGTGCGTCGTTCTCAGGGTTTGGGATACTGTGCGTCATTCTCAGGGTTTGGGATACTGTGCGTCATTCTCAGGGTTTGGGATACTGTGCGTCATTCCGTACTACTAGTAACTGTCACAGCCCTTCTCAATACAAATATTCCAGCTAACTTACGCTGATTCATAAACGTTACTATTGGAATGCTACAGTACGACAAATAGCTTACTTAATCTTCACAGCACCTAGATAGTCCTTGAAGTGCCAATTTATGTTTTAAACATGTAAAATAATCATTAAAAATCGAACGACTTTCCATGAAACGTCTTTGACAAAAATAATTATGTCAAATTAATATGTCAAATTACTATGTCAAAATTAAAATGTCATAGTATATCTTTGGAACAACACGTCATGATGTGATATGTTCATATGTTGTCGACACCGTGTATTCTACATATACTAGTATACAAGAGTTGATACTTACATCGTTGTATTCTTCGTTTAGGTAGGTATTATTTAGCAAAGTCTCCGAATATCCAATCTCCTCCATAATGGCATCTGCCTGCAACACGCCATGATAATGACTACTGTGGCTAGATAGGCCTACATACATACAGTAGTGTTGTACATCATTCTGATACCCATAGAGAACCCTGGTAACATTCGGATCAAACAAGCGACATCCACAGATACCGTATGCGCATTTCTCCGATATGGAATGTTGCGAAGACTTAGTTGCTACGATTGCTCTGGTAATCAGCCAGTTCCTGCTACTTAAAGTAAAAACACCGCGCACGCCCGGTCATTCTCATAACATCGTAGGGGATTCAATACAAGGAAGGCCGACAACTTCTTTGAATGATATATAACACTAGCTATATTATATGTACTGTATACCTTCTTCAGCGCATAACTGGCTGTCGTCTCGTCCATCCACGTCGCTCTCTTGATAAGGTTCAAGAAGGATTCTCTGAGGTAACGGATCATAATAATGGCCTGAAATTAACAAACAAAAATAAAACCATGCATTTATTTCCATCTGGCGTCTACATACTTAACATGGTTATTCCAAGGACAGTTAGTATTAATGTGAATGTATTGAGGAAGTTCAGATGAGGATCCGACCAGGATTTCTCGAAACAAACTTGAGTTTGAGATTTCTCCCATTGACTCAATGTTGTTAAGTAACATCTCTGAGCACTGGGTTCCAGTCTTAACTCAAGTTACAGCAGTGAGTCAATGGGAGAAATCTCAGCTGAACAAAATCTCCAAACTCAACATTTGTTGGAGAACTAGAAGTCTGGTGTTGGTAAATCTACACGGCTGGTGTTCGACTACGTAATATAATATACATTTGGAGAGCCGTTCATACTAAATATCTGACCATACACTCGTAACAATACTTGTAACTAGAGCGTTATGAACGCAGCATTGTTAGTATGCTGGAAGGAATGCCGAGATCACAGCGTCTTACGTTCTCCTTGGCCTCCTTGTCGAAGTAGTGGTCGATGAAGATCCTGCCCACCGCGTTGCCCATGTTAGTGTTGACGTAATGCACGCACGTCCTCCACTTCGGGGGCTCCTTCTTGGATCCGTACAGTACCTACAGACACGAGAGCAGTGGTAGAGAACTAGCATACACGAGAGCAGTGGCAGAGATCTAACAGACACGAGAGCAGTGGTAGAGAACTAGCATACATGCGACTGCTACCATTATGTCCTGTTCAATAGTTCCAGGGTATTGTTTCTCGAATCTCTCATTTCTACTACGATACCATAAGCACTCTCATAGTCATCTCTAATACATATGGATCATGCACTTACGAGAGCACTATGGTCTGATCGTGGATATGAGAGCTTCGAGAAACGATACCCTGTTCATTAGTGGTGATTAGGTCATGTCCATTAGGTTATGTTGATTAAGTCCTGTTCACTAGGGCCTTTCACTGAGATGTACACTATAGCCCGCGCGGGGGACCCGTTCGTGAATTGTTCGTATTCACAACGACACTAGAACCATCTCGTAAATGGTCTCGGACAAATAGCGACGGAAACCAAGTTAAGAGAGTTAAGGGAGTATCCACGCGTACACGCCACGATGTCGTTTGTATCTTACTTAATTTGTTTTAACTTGTTTTTAAAATATCTTAATACAGTAGAAACAAATTAGGAATGCGAGTCAGTCTTATATTTTGTAGGTACATCTATGCATTTCTAATATATTTACTAAGGTATACCGGTGTACCGAATGGAAATCGGTGCTCTAATAGTGTTGCGTATTATTTTTAAGAACGCATACAACATATTTCCAGAGTTCTACACAAGTCCCTGTGATGTTCTTTTGTACAAATGGGCAATGACACATAGTATGTAAAGACGTTGTAAATACTAGTACCCTGTTGTAGTCTCGCTTCACGTCTCGTATTCTCTCGCCAAGGTTACTGATGCGATTTATCATAATTCGCCAGATCAAGTAGTTGGCTAAGGTTCTAAAAAAGAGGAAACAGTACATATCAGCACATAGTTGTATGAAATCACTCCTAGTTATTATCGGCAGTAGTAGAGGGGCCGTGACGCCATGAAGGCCCATCTACTACTATCGGCTATCAGTTGTGCAATAACGAAAAATATCTTGATATTCGATTTAATGTTTCTGTACTCAAAGCAATGCTATAAATACATATTTATTTTATTGTTAATGTTTGGTAATATTAATAGTTTAGTTTCATTCTAAGAAGATGTTACTGTTGTGTCTTGTTTTACTTTTTGTTCTGCAAGGATTTCAAGGCTGATTTCGGTAACACAAAACCTGCCTTTTTGGAGTCTTCTTGACCTCATCCAGCATGTTCTTGAGATAGTCCGGCGTGTAGACCACCACCGGCTCCTGGTCAGTGATGGTCAGGTTAAAGGGGTGATACAGACCCTGCATGTAGTCCAGCCAGCGAAACTGAAAAGGCAGGACTTCGGTCAACTCATGTGAAACCATGCTACATTCTGGCTTATCCCTAAAATACTAAAACGGAAGAAAGAAACATTCTAGTTCCTCCAAGAAGTGAGAGCCAAGCCTCGTTCTAGAAAACCCAGACCCAAGTCTAGGCAATCTGATTGGCTCAAGTGACTCAAACTATGAATAAAGGATGTTCATACACCTAGCCCTAACCACGTGAGCCAATTAATTATGAATTGCCAGAATTGACTCCGGGGTCCGGGGTCCGGGGTCCGGGGTCCGGGGTCTGGGGTCCGGAGAATGGATAATGTCTGGGTACTGGTCCAGGTTGGGGTCTGGGTCCGGGTAATAGACCCCACCTGTGTCAGATCATAGAGATAGTGCTATACTTGCTTACTCCTGGAATCCGACTGCCCAGCTCAGAGATGGTCATCTTGTGGTAGAGCTTGTCCATGTCCCTGTGGTCAGCCGAGGCCAGCATCAACTTGTAACACAAACAACAAAAACCTAGTATGTTTAAGAAATATAATATGCCGATATGGCTCATATGAGTGGTCTACTTCTAATTGTGGAACACACTTCTGACATGTTACATTATGTCAACAGCGTTGGAAGGTACCGTCACAGTATAAATAGAATGTGTGTGTGTGTGTGTGTGCGCGTGTGTGCGTGTGTGTGTGTGTGTGCGTGTGTGTGTGTGTGTGCGTGTGCGTGTGCGTGTGTGTGTGTGTGTGTGTGGACAGCGAGAAGAACTGTTGAGGTCGTGAGATTTGTATAGATACCTTTGATCTAACATCTTTACACTTTATAAATAGTTATTACCATGTCAGATGTATATTTTTGTTTACATGCACATCACTAATGATTAATAATTCATCAGAACTGTAGATTCATATACATTTCCAGTCAACAGCTTCAAATATGCAAATAATAAGAGTAATTCCAATAAATGATCATTGAGCACAAATAAGTAATATGGTGCTATCATGAGTGATGTTCATCTTGGTATTTTGTGTGAATAGTAATTGTATACCAACCATAATCGTATTCAATTGAATAGTTAAAAGTGGGTACTGGTGACATAGTACCAATCCTATACCTGTATAGTGTGTACTAACTATTATATATATGTATTTTCCAACATGATAATTAAAGGCATAATATCACAGTCTAACACAGATTAACTTGTCGTTTTGGACCGAAGTTAAACATGCAAAGTACATGCTCTTAGCATGCACATCATAGCTATTGTAACTCCAAATATCTTTTTACCGCTGTAGGATAAGTAAAATTCCATTGCAGTTTACACTTCCTGGTATAACCTGTATAAAATACGTCCAATCTCACGTTTCCTATGATTTACTGACTAAGGGAGCTAACTCTACTCAGTGAACACGGTCTGGGACCACAGGCGCCATTTATGTGCGAGTCGTTG